>QANY01008348.1:497303-609926 GCA_003255025.1 Datisca glomerata
GAGGCAGAATACAGAGCCATGGCCTCCACTGCTAGCGAACTCACATGGATTAGACATCTCCTTCAAGACATGAAGGTCGAGATAAGAAAACCGATAGAGATGCACTGTGACAACCAAGCAGCACGTCATATTGCAATGAACCCCGTTTTTCACGAGAGAACCAAACATATTGAAGTGGACTGTCATTTCATAAGAGAGAAAGTACAGTCTGGAGAAATCACCATTCCCTTTGTACGTAGTGAAGACCAGCTAGCCGACATCTTCACCAAAGCCCTTGACAAAAATAACCTCCAAAGAATACTTGACAAGTTAAGCTCGATCAATCTATACGAACCCAACTTGAGGGGGAGTGTTGAAGAAAGAAAAGCTGCAGCCTCAGAAGAAAATCTTCATCATAGGCAAAAGAGGGAAGCAGAACAGAGACTTTCACCAAACACAGTGGGTGTCTAACCATTTCTGGTAAAAAACGATTTCAGGCTTCAAGTAGGCATCCGTTGGAATCATAGGAGATCATAGGCAACCGTTAGAATCATTTGTATATATACATCCTCTCTCATTGTAAACAAACAGAATTTTTCCTTCAATAAAAGATCAGAACCAGAAAGGTTCATCATTTCTACAGCTCATCATTTTCCCTTCAAGATCAGAACCAACAGGTTCATCATTTCTACACCAAGCTTTAACGTCAAGCCAAGCATTGACTTTCTCATCTGCGTAGACAAGCTGAGCCAATGTTGTTTTTACCCACTCCTCTCTTCCCAACAATGGATACCACAGAGACTCGATGATCATCATCATGGTTTTCCTCATGGCTTTCCTTAAAAAACAACTCAATTATAGCTTCCTTATCCTTTTCTCTGCCGTAAACTTTGGATTTGTCAACTATACAAGTTGTGGGAATGCTTTCAGTCACACCAACAATATCTGATCTCTCTCCCAAATCCAATTCATATTTCATATTCACAATTTTTTGTAATCTGGTTCTGATTTCACCCATTCTTGACACAAACTCGATCTTAAAGCAGTCAATAGCACTTTGGTTGAAACAATCACAACAATTAATGGGGAAAAACTTACGTGCCTTTCTTCCATTGTGTCGCAGGTTCTCCGGACAGGATCAAGTTTTGGTGCGGCAAGAGTTTAGCGCAAAACTCGTCCAAGATGTCGTCCGCATCGTAAACCAAGTGGGTAAGCTTGTTGAGCCAAGTCATTGTCCTTACAGAAATTACAGTCGGCTTCCGTTGTTCTTCAATATTTCTAAGCACTTGGAGGAGCTCCCCGAGCAGCGTCCTCCACTTGTTGAGTTCATCTTCAACAGGTTTCCTGTTTCTGCCTTCTTGTGTTGGGATCTTCACGGAGTCTAACTTGGTAAGCAGCACCTCAACAACAGAAGCCAAAGCTGCCATTTGAAATTTTTGCAGAAAGACACACACACACAAACAAGTTTCTGAAATCTATATTATCTCCGCAAAACTTAAAAACATAAACACTCTGCATGTGAAGAAAACTCCTTTTTGTTGTAATGAGAACACTCTGAAGATTCAGCACGTACTCTTTGCATTAGACATGTAAAGTTGTGAACTGAACTTAATTAAAATAGCGGTATTAATTTAATTTGCCTAAGACTAAAGCATTAAAGCAACCATTGAAATTGGGGCATCTCAACTTTTGTTTGAAAAGTTGTGCTCACAGTTACCTATTCGGCTCTATCACGTCCCCACGGCATTGAGAAATTATAGATATCGGTGGTCATAAGGTGATCGTCAATTGTATTTGTCTAATTAAAAAAATGAATAGTTAAAATATATTATGATTAAAAAATAAATAAATTAAAAATAAGTTTATTTTTGTTTTAAATAAATCAGCAGATAAAAGATGACGTGGTTCTCAAATTACGTTATCACATATATACAATTATTTCTTGACGGCATGACCATTTTTTGCTTTCGATCAAGTAAAGTAACACCATAACTTTTGTTAAAGTTTTTCTAATGATCACTTCAAACGCCTCCCACATGAAAAAAAAACAGAGAATCATATTTTTCGAGTTTATATCGTCCATGTCGATGTTTTCGGTAAAGTAAAGTAACACCATTTCTAGCTTTAATCTTCACTCAAATTTTTTTATGGGTTCTACGTCTATACTTCAACTAAGAAAATGTTTGAAATAGTAATGATATTATATTAAATAAAACTTTCTCAAACTTACAGAAGATAAAATGTGTTAGAGTGTGGATGCTACATATTTTAAATACTCAAAAGTTTTATGGGTACTTTATATCTCTTTTTGTATTGCTCTAATCCCATCATTATATAATGAATATTAGACTGCCGGTTTGTGCGTGTTGAAAAACCTAGAGAGCCATGAGGCTTGAGAGATCATATTGTAAATTTATCATTCTTCGTAACGGCTACATAGGACGTAGCTCTCACATTGAGGTTGGACCACTATAAATCTGTGTATGTTTTGTTACGTTTTTTCTTTGATTACTATCGCTAGTAAATGATTATAATGTTTAATTCTTAACAACTGGTATTAGAGCTTAGGTTGTGACAACTTCAATTTTTCGTCAATTTTCTGTAGGGATACTATTCTCATGAACAATGATTTCCCGGAAGTGAACATTGAATTCACAACATTAACAATGAATTTGTGAATAAGGATTCATTTTGTCGACGATATCGGTATGTCCGCAAAACTGTTTTAATACTCGGTGATTCGCACGAGTAGTCAATAACGATTTTGAGCAATGGTTAGAGAATAAGTTGAGTCTGTTCATGGAATAGAGAAATTCAGTAAGATGTATTTTGTGTTATGGGGAATGTAGAATGAAAATTATCTCTATGGTAAAAGGATGCACCAGTCTCTGTCGGGAATGGAATCAAATTTGGCATCGGAAGCAGATTGAGCACTCCTTGATCGATAGGTACTAGGAGTCATACGATTGATTGAAGTACTTCTAACATGTATGAGAAGCCTATTGCAAATAATAAGATACACGATGTGAAAAAACTATTTAATTTTAAGATAGGAGAATACGCTCTAGTGACAGTGTCTCTCAATGAATTCAATACGGTCGTCAATCAATTATCATCGGTTGAAATTGATTTTGATGATTATATTTGTGCCATAATTCTTCTAATCTCTTTACCGAATAGTTGGAGCCCATGATGGCAGCTGCTAGTAATTTCATTGGAAGTTATGGTTATTTGAGTGTTGAAGAAGATGAAAATCACATTTAATGGGATGGTTATGTAAGAAGGGTAAAAGAGGAAATGAATTTGATAGGTTTGAGAGACAGTGAGTGGATTAAGGCCATGAGGTTGATTAGTCAAAATTAGAAAATGAGTTTATTTTAGGCATTTACTGTTTTTGAAGAGATCTGTAGATTGGGAAAAAATCCTCCAAATTGATGGATAATAGGGAGAAATAGAGCAACTATCATTTTATTGGTGAGAAAGTTAACAAAAAGGACCTGGCAATGCACTATTGATCAACTAGCTGATGTTTTTACGAGTACTCTCTCTGCACCTCGATTTTAGTATATAGTTTCTAAATTGATATCAGTTCTCCCATCAGTTTGAGAGAGGTTATTAAAATGACGCTTATTGTTAAATATTGAATTACTTTTCGGTTGGTTAGTTTTACTCTAGTTAATCTGTTAAGGTCTATTAATCTGTTGTGAATAGTAACTAATTGATTTATGATGTATATTTGAAGATCATTGAGGCCGGTTTGATTTGTTTAATGAAATGTGAGGTATTATTTTCACAAAGTGTGAATGTTTACACTTCAAGCACTGGGAGGAGCTCTCTAAGCGCGTCTTACGCTTGTTGAGCTCAGCATCAACGTGTTTTCTTTCTGCATATGTCAGGACATCATGGAGGTTGACTTGAGCTTCACATTAGAATGAATCAAATCAACCATTGAACTTTCGGTAGAAAACGCAAAACTCTGAGAGTGAAGAACACCCGTTTTGGTTGATCAGCACTCTTTGAAACAGAGATGAAATTCAAAAGTTAACAGTTCTTCTCCAAAATTCAACTAAACTAAACAATAATAATACAAATAAATCTCAAGAAATGAACAAAATTCAAAGTTGATCAAAATAAAATATTGTTATTTAAAACAATTGTCGCAAGAAATGCAGTCATTCAAAGTTGATCATTCTCTCCAGATAGCTTCGTGAAACACCCATGCATTACAGTATGTCACGTGTTATTGTTGTGTCAAAAATCAGAGACTGACATGTGACAGTCTAATATGACACGTGACAAATATCCTCTAATTTAATATTAATATAAATCAGATAAATATCTACATATCAACTAATTGAAAATTAACTTATTAATCTCTCAAAGATGAACTAAATCAAATCATTATCTCATAAAGATTTAATATTATTTATTTCATAAATAACATATTATATCTCATTAATCGATCAACATTAAATTAATCGATATTATTATTTATTTGTAATTTTTGAAAATTATAATAAATAATATTATTAATTAATTATTATCACATAATTATCTCATAATTATATATTTGTCCCAAAAATTTAATTCCTTATGCAAGCTAGTCATTTTCTCATGTCTTGAAATATTCAAACCCTAGACTGTGTAGTACATATGTGACTCAGGGACCATGGATCGATAATTCTAAGCTCAAATAAATCAGATTATTAATTAAACTCTTTAAGTAAATAATATTATTTATTAACTCCATTATTAACAAATATGAAATTGCACTCTTAGTAATTACAGAATATATTTATAGAGTATTCTTGTATAGTCCATTGATATAATCACTTCATGTAGTTCTGTTCTTCAATTATTGGTTCGTAAATTAGATTTGGTCAAAATTACCATTTTACCTTTTTAATTATCTTTTGATCCATAAGTATCATTAATTCACTAGTAGATGATCAATTTATAATCGTATTATAAATTTGAGCTCAATAACCATTCAGTTCTAGAATTAACACTTAAGCGAACAAATATACGATCCGTTGTGAAAACTTGGATTCTAAATCTTGTAAAATTATGTTCTCAGCCATCTATATCACTGAATCTCTAAAATAAAACTCATTAGAGAAAGAAAAATAAAATGAAATCCAATAAAATAATACTTACCATAGAATATGGAGATGTTGGTTGAGTTTCAACGGAATCTTTAAAATTTAGGAAAATACAAACAAATCTCTAAAAATAAGATGGAAAAACTGAAACATTAAAACTATCACTACGTAATTTTCTTCAAAAACTAAACAAAGGTATTTTCGCCTACGCTGAGTTATTATATTGAATATGTAATGAGGTGGCATTTGAAATTGTATGTTCATGTAAAAACAAGGGAAAAAAACTGCTATTCGTTAATTTAGTATTAAAATTTATCTATTTGAAGCGATTCTTGAAAATATATATGCATTCTTCTGTAGAATCCATCAATTTTGTGATACCAGAAGCTCAGATCAGTGATATCCATATATCAGAAAATCAAATACCCTATGCAGTCTATGAAGATAGACCCAACATCAGAAGGTACAATAGCTCAACCGCAAGTGATATGCAATTCGACATTTAATGGATTTTACACCCAATAGTGAATTGCGTAAGCACCTAAACCAGGATTTTATGCAAAATAAATATCAGGAATTTTGATTATGGTATTTTCAATCCCGTACTCCTCAACAGTTAAAAACCCTCAAAGACCAGTATTATTACCATCTTTGGAGTAATCAGATCCTTAGATCCTTCCTCGAATGGTACTGTGAGGTTACTAATAAGGAACTCTTTCTTAATGATGATCAAATTAATGTCCTCACAGGTATACAAAAGAATTGGATTAAGATAACGGGTAAATCTTACCAGACGATCCGTCCTCCACCGTTATCTTTAGAGTTAGCTCCTACCAATGCAAGCGCTAAACCGTGAGTTATCTCCCCTTATGTTGAGATTCCAGAACAACCCAATCAGGAAACCTTAAAGGTCAAAGATATAGTACCCTTAACCAACCAGAATAATTATACCAACATTTTCCTCTAAACCGTAGGCAACCAACTTACCCATATAGATGAACAAGTAGACAATATACATGATAAAATTAAATATCAACAGCTTAAAGGTCTAGAGAAATCTAAACCTCTTAACCTTCACCCAGTCACATCAAGCCTCCTCTTGAAATTCATAATTTTAAGTTAAAGTCTACAAAGAAAAGACTTTATGGCCACTCTTATCGGAAAACTAAAAAAATTTAAACATAAGTGAACCAGAATCTTCAGAATCTAAATCTCATAAAAAAGTTAATATGATGAACCAGGGAGATTCATATGTATCGATTATCGAGGATGAAAGAGAAGAATATACTCTTTCTCAAATTCTTGACTTCCAGAAAAACTTCGATGATAGTCTCAACAACCTTACTTACCCTAAGTCTACCTAGCGTATGATTTTACTTGGACCGGGTAAGTATTACTATCCTTGACCTACCTCTCAGGATATTTTGTCTGAAGAAAACTACCTTTATACTGAGAAATCCTACCATGGTAGAAATATCTATGAATGGAACATAAATGGTAAATCTGAATACCGGGTATTCGAAACCATACATCATATGATTATGTATGCATCCGTATGCAAACAGAATGATAATTCTGACCATCAGATATCCAGATTTCTTATCAATGGCTTTATCGGTTTCTAAAAGGATGGTGGGTTAATTATCTCACTCAAAAGCAGGGGGATGAATCCTTACTGCCTCCAAAATTAATATCAATCCTTTTAATCATACTGAAACTCAAACTGAAGATGCTTGCTATACACTAGCCCAAGCCATAATCCACCATTTTATTGGACCAGTAATTATAAATACAGACCGGCACAGAGAGCTTTTATAGAACCTTCGTTGCCCTTCTCTAACCCATTTTAGATGGTACAAGGATGTGTTCCTGATGAAGGTTATGCAACGAACTGATGCCACCAGTGACCATTGGAAAGCCGAATTCATTGATGGCCTTCCAAATTTTTTGTTGAAAAAATTTGAAAAAAAACTTAAGGATAAACACAACCAAATTGATAAACCCTATAACCAGCATACCTATGGATCAGCAATTGCAATTGAGTTTTATCAGAATAAAATCCCCCGTTTAGAAAGGGTATTTTATACGAAATGGTGGGATAAGGGGATGAACCCCAACTTACCGAATTACTGAAATTAATTAAAGCCCACACTCAGGCTTTATGCCCTTCTCAAGGCTCTACCAACAGCATCAACAACATCGAAAAATCCATTTCTTCTAGCTCAAGAAGAATTGAAAAAATAATTTCCCAACCTATCAAAAAAAAGAGGTAGTTATAAAGACTATGGATTTTATGAAGGATCATTTCCTTCAAGCCATCAATTCAACAGTAGACACTACGATGAGTTTTGTTAGCAATAAAATCAAATCTGACCATGAGGAAGATGATAATGCATTCAGCATCCTAGGAGGAGAGAGCCAACCAGTAGAAGACCCTACCATTAGTGACTTTTGGGATTCTCTCACCTGTCTAATTTCAGAAAAAAAAAATGGATAAAGAATAAAGGAAAAGGTAAAGCATAAATTTTGTCTCCTACCAACAACCGTCCACACAAAACGACAAAACTACTTTTCAAAAAGTAGATGCCCACTGAGTAAGCCCTCCATTATCAGCAAGAAGACAAATCTACTTTAACTAAAGTAGATTCCCACTACCTACGCAATAACGAAGATAAGGATGAACGACTCCACCTGTCAAGGACACGCAACCTTATATATCTTTGCTTTTGTATTGTAAAAGGGAAGCTCCACCCTTGTTGAAGGCAAGTAAGAAATAAGTTAGAATCTAGGCGCTCATGTGTTAGGCAACTCCCTCTCCCTCTCTATGTACTCTCTCTCTCTCTCTCTCTCTCTCTCTCCTCTTGCAACAAAAACCACCATAAATTCTCAAGTTTGATTTTCACCTGCATAGCAGTAAGTGTTCTTTTAGTTTTTTCCTTCATCTGTGTGTTCATGAGATCATGCATGGAATAATTTAAGTTTAATATCATCATAATATAACCTCCAGTATTCAGCGATCCAGTGCTAACTGAAGGAATACTTTGATATATGTTGATCTTCTTTACATACTTAGTATGAATACTAAGCATATAGTTAGCGTATGTGAACTCAAGTCGTGTATGGGCTAGGTCCATTGAGTAGGATGTGCGTTATGACCGGTTACCCCTGTAAAACGTTGAAAGTCTACATAACTATGTGTTATGTATTTGCCTAAGTCATGAATAATGATCAATATGTATCTGGTTGTTGACCATGTATTCGAGTGCAGTGGTAGCACACCCCAGTTGGTATCAAAGTCATGAATAGTCTTGGTTATATTATGATAATATTTTCTTTAAATTATTTATGCAGATCAAAAGAAAATATGAGTGAAATTGCTTCTTCGTTGTCATCAGTAGCAAATACAGTAGCTTCAACATCAGAAGCAACATAATTAATAGCGTATTAGGATGTTAAAGAAGCCTTAGATAAATGGACAATCCCTAAGGTTAAACCACAAACCATATATAAAATTGGAACATTTGATTTTACCAGTAGAAAAATAATTAAAACATTTGATCATGTCATACCATTACACAATAATAATGATATTGTATACTATTGCTTGTTCATGATATGTATCCTTTCATGAAAAAATACAAGTATGTGCATATAGGACTTGTACAAATTGCGTTTAAGCCTATGACCTTACTTGATCAAAATACCAATATTCAGTGTACCCTCCGAGATGGACGGTGCCTCAATTGGAAAGCATCTCTCATGGGAGCTATTGAAACTAGCTTATCCCATGAGCCTGTTTATTTTAATATTTATCTGAATTTAAGTGTTTCACCTTCTCACAGTAATCTCTCTAAAGTCTTAGAGCTTAGAGTTATTTTGCATGGTTATGAGTATTTTCCAGGATCTCCTCCTTTTGCGATATTTTTCAGAATCCATCCGAAAGTTCTCTCTACCAGAAAATAGAGTGAACAGGGACATACTGTCCTCATCGACATCAATCTCTTCAACAATCAAGTAGCCATCCCTAGGATGATACCTTGGGAGGAAATTATTTTTCCTGACAAATGACAAATTTCTAATGTTGTCCCCACCAGACCAATCATCAGACAATTGATTGAAGATGTGGTCCAGACTCATGGAGATAATATTTATCTTCGCTTTTAGAAACCTCTTATTAGAAACCTTTCTAGTACTAGTTATAGGAGTAATCTTCCTTATAACATAGATCTTCCAGAATCTATATATATATGTATGTATGTATGTATGTATGTATGTGTATGTATCTGTACAATTAGAATATTGGACATCTGTAAATACTATTTTTGGTGTAAAAACTCAAGAAATCTCAAAATATGTTGACTAATCGACGGAAGTTTCAAGTTTATTAACATTTACTTCCTTCAAAATGTTTAGTTACGAATTTGGGTATATGAGATTGCTTGCTTATTTAATTTTGTAATTGATTTGTTCCTATCTTTTTGTTTTTCAACATTATAAAGAAATCAAGATGTGAATTTGATTCGACAAATTAAAAAAAGACATACTACTTAAGATGCTTAACATATAAATAATAAAACAATAACGGCTTATTAAAAAAAAGATAAGGCCTTGTGATTTAGGAGACAACGACACTTCCGTCGGGCGTGATCACGTGCATCTTACAATAAATCTCATAAATGATAGATAATTGAGATCGCGCATTTGATGCGTGTATGATTTTCTTCTCTAACATGCGCATTCTTTTAAACCAATGAGTCAACTTAAATGGAAATATGACAAAAATCAGAAAAGTGGACTTGTTTAAAAACCCACTCTAAGCGTCACAATGAACATTAAGAAAAATAATAATGTCAACTTGGTCCTAACGTATAAAATATTATTGAATATTCAATGAAATTATGTTAAGATCGTGCATGGGTGGTGACCAATCAATTTCTTTTTCTCTTTGTTTTACAAAGAAGCCGAACAGAATCTTCAAATCATTGCACGTGCAGTAATTTTTCACATATATTTTATTGAGGGGCGTTACACAAATTAAATGATTATGAATCAATTACGCGTACCATCAGCCAGTAAAGAATGAAATCTATGAAAAAGATTGAGGGCTTTTTGGAAAAATTTCACTGACAATCTCTATGATTTATTTAAATAACATTCACATCCTCTCTAGATTTAAAATATCACTCACGCCCCTTAAACTTTTTAAGTAAGGACACTCACACCCCGTACTTAGATTTTCTGTTAAAATGTTAGTAAAAGATGACAATACCCCTTAGTGAAAACCAAAATCAACTTCAACTTTTACTTTAATTATAAAAAAATTACTTTCCTTCATTTTTCACCCTTCCTCTTTTCCCGAACAAGCCATAATCTCTTACCCAAAATCATATCTGAGTTTCTTGTTCGCCGTACTTAGATTTTCTGTTAAAATATTAGTAAAAGATGACAATACCCCTTAGTGAAAACCAAAATCAACTTCAACTTTTACTTTGATTAAAAAAATTACTTTCCTTCATTTATCACCCTTCCTCTTTCCCGAACAAGCCATAATCTCTTACCCAAAATCATATTTGAGTTTCTTGTTCACCGGCTGTCGTCGAGCTCGGTGTTGTGCGCGGTGGAGCTCGATGTTGTGCGAGTGGTGGAGCTCGGTGCTGCGCGCGGTGGATCTTGGTGTTGCGCGTGATTTCCCTCCTATTTTGTGATCGATCAAGTACCTTTCTACTAACATTTTTTTGCATGATTTTACCTCATTTCTGCTATCTGTTCTTACCCCTTTTCTGGGTTGATATTGACTGAGTTTTACTCTTAATGTTCAGCAGAAATTTTACATACTTCTCTAATTTAACATCAATCTCAATTTTGATTTGTTGTGCTTTTATGTTTACGATGGCCTTCTTTGCTCCTGATGAATTCACCCAATTGATTATTCTGTTTGTTGTGCTTTTATGTAATGGTTATCGAGTAGAAGGTTATGGATTTGGAAAGAAAGAATTTGGTTCTGTATTGATGAGGATTTTAATATAGATTTTGAATCCTCACGGAGAGAGAGAGAGAGAGGCTAGCAGTTCGCGTGGTGGCTCACGGAGGTGGCAGTTTGTGGGGTGACTTATGGGGTGGCTCACGGGGTGGCACTTCGCGTGGTGGCTCATGGGGTGCAGATCGCGGGTGGCTCATGGGGTGCAGATCGCGGGTGGCAGTTCGTGGCTTTGATATGGGTGGAGGAAGGAAAATGACATTTAGGGAGAAGTCATGGAGTAGGTGTTCTAGGGCTTTCAAATGAAGATGACAAACTGAGGGTGTTTTGGTAATTTGACGTTATTCACTGAGAGGTATTATTGTCTTTTACTATCATTTTAACAGAAAATCTAACTATAGGGGTGTGGGTGTCTTTACTTAAAAACACTAGGGAATGTGAGTGATATTTTTAAACCTAGAGGGTGTGTGAGTGTCATTTAAGTAAACCTCAGGGGGTCAGTGGAATTTTCTCTTTTTTTAAGTAATTTTATACTGACTAAATAATTGATCAAATTTTAAGTGCTTAATTGACATTTTAATCATTTATAGATTTGTGTTTTCATATTCATTAAAATATTTTAAAATATCAACATGTGAATAAGTGACACATAACTTGATCACTTAAAACTTAGTCAATTACTTAGTTAGTCTATAAATATTCTTTCTTCTCTTACATAAGAATGTTATGTTTAAAGCCCATCTGTATTATGTATTGGGGTAAGTGGTTTTATTTAGAAGTTTAAATCTTACTGAATTGCAAAATCAATTTTCCGTTAATTATAAGAACTAAACTGAATCGTGGTTGAATGAGAATCGGCCGAGTGAAACTGTGGAAAATGGTTTGGTCTATTTTATAGTTCGGAGAAATTCTATACCAAATTGCAAACAGATTCAACTAAAGTTACAAAGTCCAACACAACTGGATCGACATTTGTCCGGCAGTGAGTTTCTCCTAAAAATTCCAAACAAAATCTAATTAAGGTTAAACTAACGGGACACCTTAGATAAATTATGTTTTAGTTATGACAAGTATGTAGCTGATAATCTCTCCAATTACATTATGCAATCACTAAAACAAAAAAATTTCGAATGATGTTGTCTTAAATGGTTCTAGGAAGATACACGGGCACATTTGCAAAAAAGTTAAAAGTGAAGAGACTAAACAAAGACAAATTTATGCACAAATGATCCTATTCAACACCTCCAGCTACTCGTTCACCGATAAAAGTGTGCAAGCGTCGTGAAAAAGTTGACTCGTCTCGAAAAGTTGTCCCAAACCGAGTGAGATGGGATAAGTTTTTTGTTCTAGTCAGGACGGGACGAGACATAATTTTTATGTCCCGTGCAGGACGGGACGGGACGTGGGATAAAAAATTTTGTCCTGACTTTGTCCCATTCCGTCTCGAGATGTATATAAATATAATATTTTAATTTTAATTTTAACCTTTACTATTTTAATTTTGACATTAATTCTTTTAATTTTTAAACTATAATTAATTTCTAACCTTTATCATTTGGTCTAATTTTTAAATTATTATTTAAACTTTTTAGTAATAACCCTCCATATCTCTAAACAATAAACTAAAAACTGAAATTAAAGGCAGCCCAAAAACGCGGAAAAAAATCGTCCTGACCATTGTTCCGTCCGCTCGGGATTTCCCCTCTACACGGAACGGGACGGGACAAAAAGGTCCAAAAACTGTCTCGTCCCATCACGTGCACACCCCTATTCACCAATGCGTGTCACGTGACACCATCTGATCAGTTGTTATTTTTTCTATCACCACTTAAGTGAGCCAATCAACTCTTGTCACGTCGATTAGTATTTAACCGTGCTAAATTATATTTTTTTGTAATTATACTCCTATCAAATAACTGATAAAGTTTTATATAACATAGTGATATGTCAATCATTCGTATGTTAATTTATCAAATCATTTTAATGAGTCACAAAACACTAATCTATAAATGATTACATTTCACTTGGTCATTTAAAACTTGATCGATTACTTGGTCACCACATTCTTTTGTGTAAGGGATTTTGTTACGATTTTAAAAAGTGCAAGTATACACTATCATTGTCAAGTAATAAAATTCTATGAATATAGAGATCATCCATAATGATTGATTGATATTAATTATTGAAATCAACTAGAACCTAATTTTAATTGAAAATATCGAAAGTGAGCTTTTTTATGTAATATTAAACTAAAACAATTCAGATTATTAAATAAAACTAATACAAATTTCAATGATTAAAAGTTTTAAGGATTTTAATTTCACCAAACCAATCATGCTCAAAATTTTAAATCTCAATCAATCAATGTTTATTATAATCCTGACAGTGAATTTCTATAATGTAATTATCAATCTTTCTCAAAAATCGACAATAATGATTCGAGGATACAAATCTCACATCTATGTTAATATTAAATACATTGAAACTCATTAAGCACAAGAAATTATAATTGTTACACTAGATTCATAATTATATCTAACTTATGAAATTTTATTGGTATCATGAATAACAGGTAAATTTAATAATCATTTCTCAGTTTTAGAGTCAAATCCCAAACCATGCAATAGTTGGCCAGACAATCACACACATTAAGAACAGATAATAACAATCAATAATAATGAATAAACATCGATTAAATTGAAAATAAAAATTAAGGAAAAATAATGATTTGGCTACATCATAGTCTTAGATTGGAAAACTTAAACATACTAAAATAAGAAAACATCCTAACAATATTCATGAACATAGAAAAAAGAGAGAAGAAAGACTGAATTTGAAGAGGAAATTGGAGTTCAAATTTGTTTCCAGGTTGAATCTTGTTCTTATCCTCTCCAAGAGCTTTTTCCCTTGCCTCTCACATCTAAAAATGTCTAAAAGAACCCTAAGATATTCTATTTATACACTATAATTCATCAAGGATAAGATTGGAGTAAAAAATCATACAAAATATCTAAAATCATGCCAGATCGTGAAGGTGGGAGCCAACACCCAAAAGTGGCCTAAATTATGTCCCAAGTATAGTGTAGCCTAGGATTTCACCTCGAGCAACAATCAAACTGGTTCTAGAGTTTTTTTATATCATAAAGATTCCTTAAGTCACATAAACCTTATTTAAGCATAAAGACAATCAAACGCTTAAGGTTAGATGCACAACATGTCATGATTTTCTAGTGAAATGCAAATCAGCAAATAGTTCAAACACACACAGATGAACAAATTCATCCATTTTTCTAAAATTATCAATAAATCAAAACCAATCTTATCATAGGCGTTGGCGTTGTATACTACAAATCGTCAAATTTTTAATATTGTTTTGAATAAATAAGAAAGCAAATGAAATAAGCAAGCGAAATAAGACTACAGAGAATATAAACAACGAAATAAAACTAAGCAAAAAAATATAAAATTAAATCCACCACCCCCAAAGCTTAAACTTTCACTATCCTCAATGAAAAATATGTTAAAGAATTAAGTAAAGAGGGCTTCCCTGAATTAGGATTTGATTTCCTCGTCATGATTCTCTTCATTGTTCATGTTGTCTCTAAATGAGGATAGAAGCGGGAAAAACCAGTGCATGTGGAGAGAGAGAGGAGGAGATAAAATATTTGAGATCTAATGAAAGAGATAAAATGGATAAAGTAGAAGTTTTTCATAATAAATAAATAAAATGAAAATAAAATCGGGTTGCTTCCTGGTAGTACTTGTTTAAATGTCTTCAGTTGGATGTAATGTATATGATCAAAGTGAAACCAACATGATTGTGGCCTTTTCTTAATCAATTTGATCATCCAAACACGGTTTCACCTATTGTCCATTGACTTTAAAATTCCCTTTATGTCAGAAATTGACCACCATAAGGTCATTTTGTGCTCTCTCAACACCCTCAAAAGTTTATCTTCTTATTCACCATTTAATGAAGCATAAATAATGACAGGAAGAGTAGAGGCTTCTCCCATATAAGCGCACCGAAGATAGGTTGGCGATTGTTTGAGTTCTAGTACCGGTGAGGTCACTTCCAACTGATTCACACACTCCAAAATCTATGGAACTCCCTTGTTAATAGCCCCAACTAGACATGCTTTCAATGGCTTAATCAGATAACTGGTATGAATTGCTTCTTCAATACATATTTTTGCATTATCCATCCGCAAGTAACTATCCATATCATTTGGGTATTTCATTGCTTTTAAGACATTAAAAGCTACCCACTCTTCTTGCATTCTCAGAATAAGCTGCCATTTCTGCACATCAATAAGAGTTCTTCCCGTGACTAAGAATAGTCTACCAAGAATAATTAGCCTCCATATTAAGAACAATAAAATCATATGGAAAGATAAATTTATCCACATTTATCAAAACATCCTCAATAATCCCTAGTGGATATTTAATGAAACGATCAACTAATTGTAAAGAGACCATTATGGGCTTAACTTCTCTAAGACCTAACTTCTTGTAAACTGAAAAAGACATCAAATTAATATTAGCTCCAAGATCATATAGAGTCTTTTCAAAATAAGAATTGCCAATATCTACCAAATGCTTTTTGGAATAGGAAAAAGCATATTATTTCTTTACCGTATCACCGGGATTTTGATGAAAAATATATTCCTACAGAATCTAGACCTAGTCAAATGAAAAAGGAATATCTTGACATCTGTAAAACTGAAATTGACTCTTTACTACAGAAAAAACTTATTAGACCTAGCAAGTCTCCTTGGAGTTGTACAACATTTTATGTATACAAGAATCCTGAAATTGAACGAGGACAACCTCGTTTGGTCATCAATTACAAGCCGTTGAATGATGCCCTTCAATGGATTAGGTATCCTATCCTGAACAGAAAGGATCTTTTAGACCGTTTAAACAATTCAGTAATTTTTTTCTAAATTTGATTTAAAATTCAGATTTTAGCAAATTCAAATTGCTGAAGAGGATAAATATAAAACAACATTTACTGTTCCTTTTGGTCACTATGAGTGGAACGTTTTACTATTCGGTGTTAAGAATGGACCTTCAGAATTTCAACATATCATGAATGATATTTTTAATCCATATAGTGAATTTATTATCTGCTATATTGATGATGTTTTAATTTCCTCATCATCCATAGAAATGGTTTAGTTTTATCTGCATCTAAGATGAAACTATTTCAAATAGAAGTTAGATTTTTAGGATATAATATTTCTAACGGAACTATTATTCCTATAAACAGAAGTATAGAGTTTGCATCTAAATCCCTAGATGAAATTTAAGATAAAACTCAATTACAGAGATTCTTAGGAAATCTTAATTATATTAGAGACTTTTATCCAAAGTGTGCCCATGATGGTTCTATTCTTTAGTAGACTTAAGAAGAATCCTTCTCCATGGACAGTAAAATATACATTAGCAGTAAGAAAAATAAAACAGAAAATACAACAATTACATTGTTTGTCTTTACTTAACCCTTTATGGCATAAAATTGTTGAAACAGGCGCCTCAAATCTAGGCTATGGTGGGATACTAAAACAAGTAAATCTTAGTAACCATAAAGAAAAACTCTTTCGTTTCACCTCTGGAGTTAGGAAAGGACCAGCACTCAATTATCCAACCATAAAACAGGAATGTTTAGCCATTGTTAAATGTGTGCTAAAATTTCAAAATGATCTATTAAATCAGCATTTTCTTCTTAGAGTTGACTGCTCTACAGCAAGACAATTTTTTAAGAAAGATGTACATAATCTTGTTTATAAGCAAATTTTTGCCTCTTGGCAAAGTTTATTATCAGTATTTGATTTTGATATTGAACGTATCAAAGGTGAACATAATTCTTTACCCGATTTTCTAACCCGTGAATATCTACAGTGTTCATGAACAAAAAGCAAAGGTCGAGGCCATAGGGGTTGCGGCAGGGAAAATCCCTACTTAACAGAATTTTCAAGTCTAAACAAGACTTACAATAGTAATCAAGAGGCTTCTTCAAGAAAATCTGCTAAAGATGTCCTTTTATACAAGAATAATACACATTCAACGGTGTTACTGAAGAGATTATTCTCTTCATTGAAACAACAGATGAGCAATGGATGTCAGATCCATGAAAAATAAAGAAAAGATATCTTTCGACTCAAGCATTTCCCACTCATTTTGAACAGTATCAGTATATTTACGAACATATTGTGCTTGAAACAGCCGCCATGGAGATTAAACATACACTCCATGATTCCACCGAGACTGGTATCCCTATCACCTACAGTAAGGCTACTATCCGACATATTATATGAACACTCCATAAAAAGTGCCTAAAACATGAGTTTGAAATACACTCATCAGATTTAATCACAAGATTTTGGATAAAAGTACCTTTTGAAAATGCATTTTGAAAAATGGGCCAACAATTTTGTTCATAGAATATGACTTTTTAGGCTTGTGAAAAGACTTTCATACCCTTTTACATAAAACATGTGTTAGATCCTGAGAAAATATGAATAAATATAAATGAATAAGGTAAAAAATATTTGTTCAAATCAAGTAGTTCTTATAAACTACTTGTTCAGATCAAGTAGTTCTTATAAACTACTTGTTCATATCAAGTAGTTCTTATAAACTACTTGCTCATAGCAAGTAGTTCTTACAAACTACTTGTTCATAGCAAGTAGCTTTATTCCTGGAATAACACAAACTAATTAAAGCAAAAACTATTTAGTGTGAATAAATAGTTTTTATGAATCTTGACAAACAAAAACATAATAATGTAAAAACTACTCAAGTAACTTTGTTGGTTCTTAACGAACAAAACTTAAAAATGCAGAAATTACATGGTGCGGATCAAGTAATTTTTAATAAAAACTTGACAGAAAAATAATTTCACACTAAAAATTGACTTAAATTATTTATTTTAAAATCTTGATCCATTTATCTAATTTGATTTTTCAAACTTTCCATTTTTTTCCAAAAGAACCCCTTTAATCACATAGAAAACCGTGATGGTATTTATTATTAACTAGATCATGCTTTTGACATTAAAATTGAGGACTCAGATCCAATATGAAGTAGACAAACATACACATAATTCGTGGGGAAATTTATAAAAGTCGTACACTCAATCACTTGATGAAAGAGACGCAGATGCGAGGAAGACTTCATGCTGATGCTGATAGAAGAAGGGACTGACTACTTTTCAGTCTCTGTCTGTCGAAGATCCGGAAGAACACCATTTGTCTAATCTCTCTTTTCCTCTCTCTACAATTTTAAGGTTGTGGTCGTTGAATAATCGATATTCATTACGACGATATCTGACATTCGTTTGATCTTGTGCTTTTCCTTCATTACTTGATTCTGTGGAACGAATCCTGGTTACTTCGCTATTTGATTGAGTCTTTCGTTCTGATTGTATGCCTTGAATTGTTTATTGAGTTATTCGCTCGTTGACTTTTCTGGCCCTTATGATTCATCTGAATTTTATGGTTTTCTGGTGAGCCCGTCTTGTTCTGTCTGTGATTTGTTATTATGTGGGTTTCGTTTATCTATAGATTTGAATTTATTTGTTCTGACTATTAGCAGTTTTCTGATCCTTACGAAGAAGTTGACAGGTTCGAACGCTTGAATTTTTTTATCGGGTATTTCTTGAAGGTCCATTATCGTGCTGCACATTCTGCTCTGGGACTGTTAAATTTGAAGAAATGAATGTTTATTATTGGTTTTAATTTAACTCAGCATCTTTAATCTTTGTAAATTAAACGTACCATATTTTTAGTTTAATTTTTCTTCCAAGTTGGTCCATTTTAGCCTTGACCCTTTCTTTTGACATTCTCTTCTGAAATTGATGGAGTTCCCTTGCACTTAGATAGTAGTTATCTTGTTTAACCCTTTAACTTTTTTGGATTCTACGTTCATATTCCTGTAAGTGAGTAGCTTACAGTGTCTGTAATTAGTAGCTGATTGGATGACAGCTTTTCAGACTGGTGAAGGGGAAGTGTATGATGGTTTAATGATTATTTAAGTATTTATGGCTATACTATTTGTGGACTATAATAATTGTTTTAGGGTTTGAAGTCAGGAAGATAGCTCTTTATTTAGCCAGCTGCTAATGGAAACCTATGCTGTAGGTACCGTTGAGGACTTACTTGACGACCTTTCTATTATAAAGTCGTGCTTCATGCGGCTACTTCATTTGAACTCAATGGGGGAAGTATTAGGTCTATAATGGGTGTTAATTTTAGGTTGTTTGAAAATCCTAAATTTTGATTTTTAAGATCATCAACAATGATTGGGAGGAAGAACATTGGGGTGGCTTCCCCACTGCTTCTGGTTCTTTTGGCTCTGGGATTTTTCTTTGCGACTTATAATCTGGTAACAACTATAATCCACTATAGATCTGCCGGGAGATGGATGACCGACAATTCAAATAGACACTTAATAACTAACCCCATTGTTGAGATGCCTGAGAATGTGAAGAAACAGAACTCCAGAGCACCATTCCATGTTGCTTTGACAGCCACTGATGCCCCTTACAGCAAATGGCAATGTCGCATAATGTACTATTGGTATAAGAAGATGAAAGATGCACCTGGATCAGATATGGGAGGGTTTACTAGGATTTTACATTCAGGAAATCCTGATAACTTGATGGATGAGATTCCTACGATGGTGGTTGATCCTCTTCCAGCTGGTTTGGATCGGGTGAGGTTTCTTGAAAATTGGGTGTTTTCCCCCTTTCCATTTCACTTTGTGCCATCTGCTACTAGAACTTGTTTATAATATCCAATTATATATCTCTATCTCTCTCTAGTTGAAGACATTATTTATTTCTGTTTGCAAATGTCGACCTATCAAAAATCTGCAAATGTTGAATTACGGTGATTGAAATATTGTCGAATACTGAGTAATGGATTAAATTGGTTATAAAGTTAATGGTAGAACTGTTGCTGCTTTGAGTCGCGAAAGCAGTGCATCTTCATGGAAAGGTCGCACAAATTGTCAAATTGGAGCTCATATAAAGTTTATGTATTAAATGATAACCAACCAGCAATCAAACAGCAGAAAGAATAACAATGAAAAGTAATTGGAATATGGTATTGATGAGTTATAAAATAAAACGTTTCAATAAGTAATAAAGCAGCCAAAATATTGAAATACTTATTTTAGGGATTTTAAAAGGGACTCCTGCAGAGTGTTGGAAGAATTTCTTGATGCTGCTTTAATGAAGCGGATATAGAGATAAATGTTCTATTGTTTCAAGCTTCTTTGTGCATTTTCAGTGACATAGCATCTTATATCTACGTTGGATAGAAGCAAAGAAATATCATTTACGTGTTAAGACCTTAAATTGTCTGTTTCTGTTTGAGGATTGTTATTTATTTTAGAAGTTTTGACTAATTTAAAAGTATGACGTCTCAGATGAGCTACCTTTTCAGTTATCAAGTGTCCCGTATCTAGAGGGTGATATATATTGTTATTGCTTTAATTGGATATTGGAACTATCTGCTTAATATTTGTATATATTTACTGCACAAGTTTTTAAATCACATCTATACCAGGGATACATCGTCTTAAATAGACCATGGGCCTTTGTGCAATGGCTGGAAAGGGCCAAGATTGAGGAAGAGTAAGATTCCTTTGACTTTGAGTTGAGTCTCGTTTATAGCTCCTTTAGATGTCTCAGCCTTGTTACTTTCTCCATGTTGCAGTTATATACTGATGGCAGAACCAGATCACATATTTGTAAATCCTCTTCCGAATTTGTCTCATGGAGGACTCCCGGCTGCCTTTCCATTTTTCTACATCAAGCCTGATCAGCATGAAAAGACCATAAGGAAGTTTTATCCTGAGGAATATGGCCCTGTGACTAATGTCGATCCAATTGGAAATTCTCCTGTGATAATCAGAAAGGTGAACTCTTTTGTATTAACTTATATATTAATACCTGGATTGAACTGTTTTCTGGGCCTGATGATTCTTTTCCTTTTTTGTTGTCTTTCTCATCGCCGAAGAGGAAGCTACTTAAGTTTATCATTTAGTTAGCACAACTAAGTTTTTCAGTTTCTCTTTGTTAAGTAAATATTATCTTTGAGATGTCTCAAAATGAGTGTAATTCAGGATTTGCTGGAAAAAATAGCTCCTACTTGGGTAAACGTTTCACTGAAAATGAAAGAGGACCCAGAGACGGATAAAGCATTTGGATGGGTGCTAGAAATGTAAGCTTAGGGAAATGGGAGACTGTTGTTTGGTTCATACTACTTGTAGGATCAGCGCTTCCATTTTCTTGACACTTTTGCTTTCCTCTGTTGAGCTAAAAGGTATGCTTATGCTGTTTCTTCCGCACTGCATGGTGTGCAGCATATTCTCCGGAAAGATTTTATGCTGCAGGTTCAAAATCTACTCATATAAAAGTTGTCTTACAGTTTCATTTCTGGTTACTTTATCATACTATAATTTGTGCACATATCTTAAATTTTCTGTGGTAAACTTTTTCAGCCCCCATGGGATTTGGATATCGGTAAAAAGTTCATTATTCACTACACTTATGGATGTGACTACAACATGAAGGTAAAGCATTTTATCTGTAAACAGCAGCTGCAATTGCTTAAATGCTCTTATCAGTCCTTTACCAGGGTTGTTTAATTATCAGGGGGAGTTAACATATGGTAAAATCGGTGAATGGCGATTTGACAAGCGATCTCATTTGCGTGGACCACCACCAAGAAACCTTCCCTTGCCCCCTCCAGGCGTTCCAGAAAGTGTGGTATGTGTATGGAGACATTTTTTCTTTATGCATTTTTATTCCAGTTTTTTCTTTATGGATTTATCTTACTGTTTGGGATTAGAGCATCCATTTTCATATACAAGATACATGCATCATTGCTTGTGATCCTTTCAAAACCCAATTATACATGCAATACAGAATACTACATGTTAATATAAACGAAACACCGATACATATATATATATATATATATAATACAGAATATTACATGCTAAATACATAGTTTAAGATACGTAGTGGATTATCATGGACGTCGATGGTTGTATTTGAAGATCGTGTAAGTATAATTATTATTTGTTGTATTTGAAGATCGTGTAAGTATAATTATTATTTGTTGTATTTGAAGAGCGTGCTTATTTTTTTGGTATAAATAAAATTTTGTGATTGGGAAGAAAATAGCTGGACAGCAATAACAGTCATGCCCATTGAAAGTCACTAGAGTTCTCCCTTCTACCCCATATTATACCTTAAAATTGGGTAAGTAACATAACAGTCATGCCCATTGTAAAGAGTAATTGATTAAGTTTTAAATGACTAAGTGATGTGTCAACCATTTATAGGTTATTTTGTCAAATCATTTTAATGAGTCATCAAACATCAATCTATAAATGATTGGCACATCATTTAGTCACTTAAAATTTAGTTAATTACTTGATAACTCTAGAATTATTCTTTTATAAATTACACTTTACCTTATGAACTTCATGTTTTCTGCATGTTGTCACCCAAACTTTGTTTCCCATCAAATTACAAAGTTTTCCTTTATCATAGTAAAAGCAGCCGATCTCTATGTCACGTGAAGCATATGTCAAGTTAAAACATAATTTCACCTGTGTTCTTCAAGAACGCTGAGAACATTCGTTGTTTTGTTTTACTTTGTTCTATTTTCTTCAGGAAGAGCACACTAGAACGTGCAATTCGTATGTTTTATTTTGTGATGTCCATCACAATTTGCTCTATCTTCATGTTCGTCAATAACATGCTAAATTTAGCATGTGTTTTTCATATGACGTAGAGCTTGCGTCTTTTTTATGAATGTCTTCATTTGCATCAAAGTGCTCACTAAAGTGCAATTTAGCTGGTAATGCGAGGGAAAAAAGTTTGTGTTGCCAATGTGTTAAAGTTTAGAGTAAAAAATAAAAATGTGATTTCCTTATGAAGGTTGCACTCAAGTAATATTTTATATTTTAGGGTTGTTTGGTATATGAAATCTAGAATGATCATGGTAATTGAATTGGTGATAATTGAATTAATGACTAACATTTTTTATATATTTAGTCGTGTATGATCATCTATAGAATTATAGATGGCGATTTAGGATTGTTATGTCAGATATAGGTGTAATTTCGTGGTAAATCTATGTTAAATAATTCAATTTTCTTTTCAGAATTGTTTTACCTTGATAATTTCAGGTTCTTTCCTTTGGTAATTTCATATTGCTTCCCTAGATAAAGCCTACCAAATTGCATCTCATTAAGCCACTCTCCTCTATAGCCTTTGGCTTTCATGAAAATTCAACAAGAGGTGTTACCTTGTTTGTTTTAGGGGTGAACACGGTTCGGTTCGATTAATGGACTAAAATCGAACCGAACCGAAATATGTTGTTCGGCTATATGCCGAACCGAACTGAACCGTGAAGGTCAGAATAACCGAGCCGAACCGAATCGGTGCAATTCTTTGATTCCGTATTATTGATTAAAAATTAATTTTGTAAATGATATTATTGAAAAAATAATATAAAATCAAAGTTTTATATCGGTTCGGTTCGGTTCGGTTCGATATGAAATTATATATATATATATATATATATATATATATATNCGATTCGGTTCAGGACTGAACCGCAGGGCCATAAAGAACCAACCGAACCGATTATTTTCAGTTCGATTGGTTCGGTTTGATTTTGTACACCCTAGTTTGTTTGTCCTTGGCCATACTATTATAGTTTCTGCATCTGTTGGTTATTTTTTGAACTCGTCAACCCCAAGAATTTTTTATTTATGTGTTAAAATTCTTATGAAATTAGCAATTCTCAATATCTCGGTGACACGTATCTGACACTGACACTCCCTAGAAAAAAAGCGCTAGGCCAATTTGATATAAGCTCTCTTTCCAGTTGTTAGTATGTTGGGCAGTGGGCTGCTTTCTGATCTAGGACAATTTCTTGAGATATATACATATAGAGAGACATACAAACACTAATCTATGGATGTAAATAAAGATGTCCATATTCTTATTTATTTATTTTTTAATTGCATCTGGTTTAGTAATCCCATGGATATGCACATAATAGTATTTGCAAATTTCATGCTCATTTGAAGTTTTATGCAATGTTTGCACGATCACAGAAAGATGCATAACAATGACAACATCCCCGCATCTCTCTCTCTCTCTGTGAACTTAACATCATGCATGGTTATCTTGACATCAGGTTACCCTTGTAAAGATGGTGAATGAAGCTACTGCGAATATTCCCAATTGGGAGACAACATAGGTACTGTACTGGCCAATTGATGTTTTAAAATGAGTTATAAGTCCTTTAATCTGAGATTTGGAGATTTTTTTGGATTGACTTGGAATTTCAAGCAATGTAAACAAACCTCAGTTTAGCTAATAAGCAAATATATGATAGATACAAACTATAGAAGAAATTTGTTTTCATGTCTCAACTATGATGGATTTAGGAATAGGCCAAAAAAATAAAAACGAACAACTGACAACTGTGCTTGATTTAGTTTAGAATCCAATCCTGAGCTGATAATTGTTAGTTTCCCCTTTGCACTTTGATCAGCTTCGCTCTCCTTTCTCTCCATTTGTTGAGATCGATTTTAGTACAAGTTGCCTTGTATATTTTTATTGAACAATCCTGATCAAGTTTTAAGTAATCAAATGATCTGTCAATCATTTATAGATTTGTGTTTTAAAATATTTTAATAATTGTGAAAACATCAACCTATAAATGATTGACGCATCACTTGATCACTTTAAACTTGATCAATTACGTTGTTAGTGTAAGATACTCATTTTTATTTCTCATTATAATTAAGTCATAATATCAATGAATAATAACATTACAGAAATGAAATCTATAAAAAAAGAAAAATTATAATTTATCTCTTTAAATTATCACTAATAGACATTTTAAACCCTTAACTTTCAAACCTTGAACTATATGAAATTTACAATTATAACTCAAGATGTAATTTTGTCTACTGTAAATTAGTATTTTGTAAATTAGTATTTTATTAAAATGACGTTATTTTTTCATTATTAAGATGACATCATTGACCAAAAGCATTATACATTTTGGGAAACATTCATCGTGTTAGTGAGTATCTGAATTCTGAACATAACTAAATTTGTCTAGAGTAGATTTGTTTTTCAGAAATCCTAGCATATGTATTCTTTTTATGATACTAAGTTAAAAATAATATAAAAGTAAATAAATGGTCATTTTCTAGTTGGTGTGATTTTAAAAATTATTAGTTGTCTAAAATGTTCTATTCTTATCAATTATCAATTTATTTTATTTAAGGGTGAAATTTGTTGATATACCTCGATTTTAATGAAACTTTTGTTTGTGATTTTAATTCAATTTTTTCCCAAATTCTCTTCCAATTTTATGCCTAGTTTTTCTTTTACATATTCTTTAATATTTTTTTCAATTCTGTACTTTTACTCTAAATTACCTATTAAACAAGTATTAGTTAAAATACGCTTTAAAAAAATTAGTATGTGATATTTCTTTTTTCACAAAATTAATTTAGTAGTGTAAATTTATAGATCATAGTTAAAATATGACTTTCAAAAATAATATTTGATATTTTTTTAGATATTTCATTTATCTAATTATCTACTTAAAATTCATCTTTCAAATATTTCGTAAATTTAGGAGTAGTTATATGTACTATTGGTGATTGCATATTTTAAAATTAATTTCAAACAAATGATTTGTTGATATTAATCCTCAAATTAAAAAAAAAAACTTAGTTGAAACATGAGATAAGGACATGGTAGACAAATCATTAAAGTTTACAACTAAATTAACTAGAAAAATGTCATTTATCTTTAATTTTTTTGACCAATTTCTAACTTACTACTATGAAAGTGGTCTATATATATCATTTTTCCGTTTGTTTTTACATACCTGACTTTCAATTTCCAGTTTCAAGTTATTATGTCATTTAATGTTACTTTAAATAATTATATTCATTTCATTTTTTATACGACAACATCTAAAGAAAACCAATATTTTATCTCTTCTCATTCAAAATGTACATTAAACAATTTAGACTAACCTAATTCTAATATTCATTTTATTTTTTTTGTCAAATATTCATTTTTATTTATTATCTTATAATCTCTACTTAGACCGATCCCGCCTCATGTCACCAAACATGTGGAAAGGCATGTATCTAAACTTATATCTCTATATCTACTATATTAAAATAAATTTAAGGGGAATAACTTTAATTTTCTCTTTTACTCTTTAAGTTTGACTAAATATAGTATAATATTAAGTTTTTTTATTTAATTCATTTATAATTCTATTCACTAATGATTTTTTTGCTAATGCTTTATAAGATTTAGTATTTTATATTATTACGTTATTAGGAATGTAAATGATCATGTATATGATTTTAGATATCATTATATTATAAACATTATTTCAATCAATAACAATGAGTTATTGTCTACCTATAATTTTTTTTAGTTTTACAAAAATTGTTATAATTTTCAATGTCCATTATTCATAGTAAAATAATTTTTCATATTTAATTTCTCTTCTCATATAATATTTTTGTAACTTCTTTTCATCTTATTGTACAATATAAATTTGTTAGGATCACGTGTACTTTATTTTAAAAATTCTTGTAACTATTTTATCATCTTGAGGTAATGCACAACTTATTCAAGTTTTATTCAATTTGTAATAGTTTTATTATAAATATATCATTATGCACAACACATTCAAATTTTCTTTTATATGTAATAGTTTAATTGTAAATATGAGAAAATTACGATTAATGTTTTTTTTAAGATTACAACATTGTGAAAGCTAATACATTAATTCAATGTTAATAATAATTATAAAATATATTGTATAATTTTAAAATTATTCAACACGTTTGACTAATTATATTAAATTGAGAAAGAATACATAAAGAAAGAAAGAAAACGGAAAAAGCAAGTAATTTATTTTCTTTTTTTTGTTAAAACCAAATGGAACAAATAAAAAATGACATTTTCTACTGTACTTTATGTATATCTTTATGTACTTTCCCTCATAATTATTACGATTTCAAACGTAACCATAAAAATCAATGGTGAATTAGGTCAAATTTGGGTTTTGGGTAATGGACAAGACACCTTTAATGCGTTAAGAACAAAGAGAGAGGGAGAGAGCACATGCAATTTCATCTGCAAAACATGATGTCAAATGGCTAATGGACAATATCCTCCCTGCAAATATTGTTGACTCTTTTTTCACACCTTAGCACGGCTGCAGTTGAGATGCTGTATTATTATTATTATTATTATTATTATTATTATAATTATTATTATTATTAGTTAATTAATTCTTTTACTTTTTTGAATTCTCTGTCTAAAGTTCGAGAGCTTTTCAATTGTAATATGGATCAGAAAGAAACAAAAACCACATAATATAGACATGCATATGTTCTAATATAAAAATTAAATGTATTGGAATACACTTTAATGTAGATAATCATAGCTGTATTTGTGCACAAATCAATATATGTGACAATTTGTGAAGAAGATGATATAGATTTGAGCATATGTACTTAATGAAATAGATCTGATTGGATCGATTAAATCGAAATAAGTCATATATATTATATCGATACGACAGATTAATTTAAATGTAACTTTTAAGACATTGACGCACATCATGATACATACGTAAGACTGATTTGATTTTTGAATAATCCATTTACATTTGATTAATCAAAATGATATTTCTATATTTTCAAATTGTAAAGATGACTATTTGCACTAAAGCTGAGAGAATTTTAACATCTACCCCTTCTACATAATTATTGTGGCTAACTAAAGACCCTGGACTTTAAGATTTTGATAATTAAGCCTCATTAATTTAGTGTTTCTGCACACTATTTACGTGTATTTCCTTATTCTCCATCTTCCAAATAGTTACTCATGAACTGAAATTTACGTGGCACATGCCTACATGTTGAGGTTTGGTTCTACCAAATATGTAATTAACACATCCAAGTTAAATGGTTTTTCAAATGATTTTGATGAAATAGTTTTTGGAAGTGAACTAAATATTCCATATTTATAAAATTTCTGATAGTTAGTAAACATCCTCATTCAATTCTCTGCATCTAATTCATCCAATTTCTTATTTAATTCCGAAGTGTAATAAATGTTTCTAAGCACGAATACTCTCGGATGGATCCTTAGTACGAAAGGTTCATACATAATCAGTTTTCTAAAAGCCGATTCAAATTTATTTAGGTAGGGAAGTTAATAGGTGAGTTTGTGTTTTGTCAAACATGTAAGGTGAATTTTTAACCTATCTTAGATTAAATACCATAAGTACCATACTCTTTATAGATGACTCACATATGATTATTAGCCTAATAAATCAATGTTTAAACCCTAAACTAGAAATGAAAGGAAAAGAAACTATAGTATATGGAGGATTATGATTTCATTGTTTGGAATCTTTATAACTATAGAGAGGAAATTAATTAGTTAAATTAATTATCTTATCTGCACTACTTTTTGAAATATTTCCATCCCTCCTCTATTATTTCCTCTTACTTTTTCTCTCTTCTTTTCTCTTCACATTTTTCAAAATGTAGCCTCAACTTTTCTCATAATTATTCTTAATGTTAACATTTCTTAATTATTCTTATACTAAAATTTCTTAATTTTTATGAAAAATACATGTTGGTCTTTTAGGTTTATATTGATTCCTAGTTTAATCAGTGTAATTTTATTCAATTAAATCTTGAAATAATTTAAAACTTGTTATCAGTGTTGAAATAATGGACCCTACATATTTTCATATTGGTATAATATTGTCCGTTTTGGATCTAGGCGCGCACGATTTTATTTTTGTACTCTATCCAAAAAGTCTCATACTAATAAAGATATTGTCCATACTTATAAACCTATAATAATCTCCACTTCTGACTAATGTAGAATTTTGATTGCGCACCAAAGAATCAAATACTTATACAAGCTTTAAAATTTGACATTATATTATATCCTTGATGATTTGGCTAGATAATCAAAGAACACCGGATGCTAATTATAAACTTCCACATTATCAAAGTTTGAGACTTAATAAGTGAGCGTAGTTATAGCGTTTAAATTATTTCTGAGGATTTTTATTGGGAAAATTAAATCACCATTTCATTGTCTATTTTTCCATTTTTTTTCTAAATTGCTGAAAATCATACCATAAAAAGCCGATAGCTAGGACTAGGATGATATAGAACGAAACCAACTACAACGTATGAGTAGAATTTTAAATCCAAATTGGGCAGGAAAAGCCATTTTGTTCTTTAAGCATAGGGTTTTGTGCACTTGATGCAGACGTGGTTTGTCGGTCATTCAGGCAAACAATCCTTGTTTCTTTGAAGAAATTATTCAAAGTTCCCAGCACAATGTGACTTAGACCTTCTATTGTGAAAAATTTAATCTGTTTATTTAAATTTGACCGATTCAGATCTATTGAATATAAAAATCAAATAAATAAATTTATTTTTATAAAATTGTATTTGAACAGATCTTAAACATTTATATTTTAATCCAACGAATATCATAGAATGTTACATTGTGGCTGGTAGATGGTATAATTTCTCATTTTTTTTGCCCTTCGAGAATCGAAATGGATCACATACTCTTAGTCACATAGATCACATAGATATGCAGGTACGTTTACTTGCTACATTTAGATTACAAATCTTATGGATTTGGATTTGTAATCCAAACCAATGCTTATTAAAAAAAAGATTCAAAAATTCATGTGGGACTCATCACATTATTGGATTTGAAATCTAAGGTTGTAAAATGGAGATTACAAATCCAAATATTTGTTGGATTTAACACGCAAAGTCGAAAATACCCCTTCTAATTCACTACGCAAACAATAATTTATTAATTGAAAGCCATCATAGTCAACTTAACTAATTTAACATAATTCAAATCATCTAATCTAAAATAATTCAAATTTATATTAAACACAATATTACAAATTCTAAATCTAAATCTTCAATCATAATCCTAAATTATAATTCTTAATCCAATTTCTCGATCAAAATCCTCCATCTAAAAATTTAGTAAACCTGCCATGAGTTTTTTCAGTTGAAAATAAACTGCCAATGAACACGAAAATAGTCCTTTTAAGATATGGACTGTTCAGTTTAAAATAAATGGCACACGAGTATGAGAATAATCCTTCAAGATCTAAGTTGTTTAATTGAAAATAAATAACTGACAAATGCAAAATTTAAAATATACTTTTTATTTTTTTATTCTAACTGATATTAGCCTTTGTACTATATTGTCAAAAAATCTAAATGCTAAGCCATGCATTTTTCGATAGGGGTATTGATCTTGGCCTTTGTTCTATGGCTTTGTTACCATGATCATATTTTATATTTCAAATTAGAAAAAGAAATGCAATGGAATTGATGGATTCGAAAAAAGAGTGAAATGTGATTTATCTAGGAAAGGCGTGAGCGAAAATGTGTGTAACAGACATTTAATGACAATAAATAGAATGATGGCATCAACCGTCATTTGTAGCGGACAAATGGGAAGATGACAACTAGAAAAAGGAAAAGAATCGTGTCCGGAAAAGAGCTTAAAATCCGCGCCTTATACACGAATAACTGAGAACGGGAAGGTGAAACGGTAAAAGTGGATGACAAAGTGTCATTTCTTAGAAGTGTGTCACTGACAGCGAGAAATGAGGCGACAATGGCACACGCTTTCTTTGTTTAACAATATTCCTTTTGTGTGTTATTAATGCTCGCAGGTTCTAATAAAGCGGCAAAAAGGTAAAAGGCTCAATCATTACACCTCAAACGTATCAAATTCCATTGGGTGGTAATGGACAGGCAAATGAACAAGCATAAGATCTTTACCGTACCACATGGATGGAAAAGAACCAATCAAAAAGAAAAATAGAAAGTGGGAGATCAAAATCACATGAAGAGATCAGGCGCTCGTTATTAATTCAGCAATTATAAGACAATATAGTGAACTTAATGGTTAAGAAAAACAAGCAAGGCATATGGGCCACGTTTGGGAAAGAGCCCGCAAGCATGGGGATTGGGGATAATCCTAGGAACATGATGATACTACAAAAAATATAGGGGTGTGGCCACCCCCCCCCTCCCGACCCCCTTTTATTAAGTTATTAATTTCCTAAAAAGGGCATATAAATACATGCTCATGTAATAGATGACAGTCAATTCTAGTCAATACAATTGAATCCAGAAAAATTTTACATAGAGCATTTACTCCTCTCTCTCTTCTCTCATCATTATCATCGTACTTTCACTAACGTTGAGGATAAATCATTTACACACATAATCTAAAATAATTTAGTAAACACATTAATACAAATCCTAAATCTAAATCTTCAACCATAATCCTAAATCATAACCCTTAATCTAATTCCTCAATCTAAAATTTTTGTAAACGTGCCCTAAATATTTTCAGCTGAAAATAACTGCCAATGAACACGAACAAAGTCCTTTTAAGATCTGGATTGTTTACTTTAAAATAAATGACATACGAGTGTACAGGTAAAAAATCATCTGAGAAACCACATAAGCAAGCATGGCCAATCAGAAGCGGGAAGAGTGGATTGACACCGTGGCCGAGCAGAAAAACTCATCTGAACTGTTGATCCTATCATGTCCCACCTGACAGTTCAAGTGTAAGCAGTAGTTAGATTAGATAAACTTAATTTGATGTGATGAGCTTAAATATACGAGGAATATTATGTTGATTCCTCAAGTTTGGAGGGATTTAGCTAAATTTTGTAACTAATCAAGAGCCTATAAATAGAGGCCAATTGTAAGTAGATTGAATCAATACAACTCAAGCAATTATACACTGGTTCTCTCTCTCTCTATCTTATTATTCTTATTTTTTAGTGTAAGGATTTTTTTTTTACACTTTGGTGCTCTTATTAAGAGTCTGAGAGTTTTTTACTTAAGAAGATAACTGAAGATGCCTCACACTAGATCACTAATGTGCCGAATGTTCCCAGCCAATCTGGACGGGAATGCGCTAAAGTGGTACCACTCTTTACCCTATTGCTCAATTGATAATTTTACTATAATGTCTTATGTTTTTCTGGAGCAGTACTCCACCTCATGACAATTACGATTAAGAAAGGAGAATCATTGTGGGGGTATACGCATCGTTTCAAAGATGAAATGGCCAAGGTGGAAAATGTGATAATCGTGTGGCTAGATTGGCATTCACATGTGGCCTAGATATCAACTTTCAACTATTCAATGATCTATCCAAGAACAAGCACCTCACCATGACAGAAACATTCCTCCTAGCACAGACGTAGATAGCCCTAGAGGAAGAAAAGAAGAGCATTCAAAAGTTGATTGAACAATGGAATTCGATGCAACACAAGGATAACAGTAGTGCTATGGGTGTAATCGGTTCGGTTCAGTTTGGTTTAAGATTTTTTTTCAAATCGAACTGCAAATGCGGTTTCTAGCATATTAAAACCAAACCGAATCATCTTCTACATATAAACCGATCTGAACCGGAACGTGGTAGACGGTTTCGGTTTGGTTCATTTTTGCAGTTTTCCTAAAATTAGTACAAAAAATTATTCTTAGAGCCCAATTAGAGGTGGCCCTCTATTTTCATGACTTTTGAGTCCAAATAAACAATAGCAAGTCAATTGATTGCCAATTAATCATCACTTCTTCAAAATAAATAAAGTTATATGTTCGATAGAAACATAAAAGTAATGACAAAAATGCAACAAAAATTCACAAACAAATACAATATTTACAAACATTCATTGATGTAATGTAAGCATGTTAAAATGACATTAAGCAGTAGCTCCTCCAGTGGACTACTCAGGATCATCCTGTACAAAAGTTTCCCATTTAGAAGAAAATAACATTAGAAGCAGATTAGGACCAGATCGATCATGTATAAAGTTCACAAAATCATATTGTAGATACCGTATTTTGTCCGGTCTAATACTTTAAAAATATAATTTTTTTTATCCATATACTAGTCTAAGACTATGTGTATGATTTGTAAAAATAGTCCAATGTCTAAAAATAAGAAGATTTGTCCAAAGACTAAAAATAAAAAAAGGAATAAAAAGACTAAAATTAAAAAGTGAAGCCCTAAGTTTGCCTATAAATAGAAGAGAGGTATTCACTTGAAAGGAGAGATTTGGAGAGTGAGGAAGATAAGGTTTTAGAGAGAGAAAGAGAGGTTTTACAAAAATAGTGAAAAAGACAAAGAAGATGAGTTTTCATTTCTATTCATCTTCCATCTTCTCCTTTTCTTTTTATTAAGGTAATTCAAATATCTTATATTTTAGCTTACAATATATCATGTTCATTCTAATTAATCATCTCTCTTCTTCATACTCATGTATTTGTTATTTCTTTGTTTCATTTTTCATATATAGGTTTGTCTGCTCATTCTGTATTATTTCTCTTACTTTTAATCTCAAGTTTTATTTTCATATATTGTTTATTTCTCTACAAGTTTGATAATGAGATTTTTTTGTCATCAACTCAATCGATGAGAATAAGGATAAAATTTTGAGGGGTATAAAATTAACTCAATGTGAATCAACCAATTAATGGGTGAAAGTGTACATTTGATGAAAAGACCTTCTATGATAATTTCTCATACATAAAAATGCATAAAATAAAGAGTAAAACCTCTATATAATATTATGCAAATATTTAAGTTTTGATTTTTTTTTATGTTCTTATAAGTCTTCTCTTCTTTCTTTTTAATTTTTTACCATCATTTTTGTAACATTTATTTGAACTAGTTACTATCCATCATCATTCCTAGCAATGAAGGAAGAAAGAAAAAATGGTAATTAGTGAACTAAGTGGTCCAAAATAAAAAAAATGGTATATTTATATCCAAAACAAAAATTATTTTATTTTGAAAGTTTTATCGATTTTCTTTAGTGACACTTGTTTAAACTAGTTACCATTCATGATCATTTCTCGCAATGACGGAAGAAAAGAAAAATGGTAATTAGTGAACTAAGTAATCCAAAATAAAAAATGGTATATTTATATCCTAAACAAAATTATTTATTTATTTTTAGTGACACTTGTTTAAATTAGTTATCAATCATGATCATTCTTTTGCTATTTGATTAGCAATGGGCGAAGAAATGAAAAATGGTAATCAATAGATCATGTAGTAAAAAAAGCACGCTCATGCTAATTATGTCTGAAATTAAACATTTTTTCATAGATTAATTTATTTTACACATAAAAAATTTATTATTAATTTATTTACTAAATAATTATATATATGTATATATGTAAAAAATAAAAATAAAAAAAGACAGATGGTGACATCATCCTCTGTCAACCGAGGGTGACATCACCCTCTGTAAAAAAATTCTTATTTAAAATTTTTTTTTGAGGTTTTTTATTTTTTTGTTGTTTGCATTTTATTTTTGTTTTTTTTTCGTGTTTTTGTGTTTGTTTTTTTTTCTATTTTTTTCAGTAAATATTCTTGGTTTGTTTTAATTTATTTTTATATTTTAATCATTTCACGTCTTGTTTCATTTTTTTCACTCTCATATTCTTTTTTTAATTTTATCATATATATTTATCATCTATAACATTCATTTTCATTATTCTTTTTTTATAGTTTTATCTCTTCTTATTTATCTATGTATTATTGCCATATGTCACGATTGTATGTGATTATTATTTTTTTTATCATCAGAATTGATGCTCGTAAATTAAAACCATAACAATTTGATTTAAATTTTGTTAATTTCTTTATTTAGCTTTCATTAAAAAATTCGATAACCGACTTTAGAATTTTCGGGATACCAAATTTCTCGAACTACCGAGGTGAAGAGTTATTTTTAGGATACCGAGAGTAACTCCAATAACGCTTTGATTAAAAAAATTTAATGGTCTTTGTACCACCGTTGAAGGTCATTTATTTGCTCATTTTTATGATGCAAAATGTACCAAATGAGACTTTCAAAATTGAATTTCTATAATATTATTTAAAAATAATAATTTGGATAGTATTTGATTAAATTTGGTAACTATTTTTCATAACGGGCATTGTGGGGTGCTAATACCTTTCTCACACGCAAATAACTCCCGAGCCAACTATAAGTTTTCCCAGACTAAAATATTTGATTTTAAAATTGGGTGACCAATCATCACGCCTTAAAATGATTGGTGGCGACTCCGAATTTCATTTTCTTCATAAAATAATTTTTCAATCGCCGCTCCGCATCGCATGAACGTTGCGACAGCTTGGCGACTCCACTGGGGAAGAACAATTGGTCTAACCATCTTTAGATCAATAAAGATTCAAGACAAAATTTCATCATATGCTATCCTTTGTATGGTTCTTTGTTTGTTTATTTGATTCATTATTTTTTTCTAATTCGTGCATGTAGTTGTACATAAATCCTTTTTTTACGAAGTATATTTTTTTACATAATTTCTAATTTCACACATATACACTAGCCCTGTACTCGGGCTTTCCCTTTAGGATTAGCAAGAATGAGTAGTGGAATGTCTTCGTGGAACTACGGTTCCCGTCCAGGCTCACGAAAGTTCTCAGTCAGATCGACCCTTTCGGGATACCGTTTGGGGGCCCCTGTTACTCCGTTCGGATAATAGTGAGGACAACCTGAGAGCCTATTAAGAGATTTGAGAGCCCAACCACACATACATTTTGTTTTTAAAGCTCATCTCATGACCAATGTTTGATAGAAATAGAGAGTCTGCTTAATTATGATATCTGATTAGTTTGTTCATGTATATATGTCATATGCTCTATAAACATTTCTTTTTCTTTCCCTTTGTTTCATTTTTGACTTCGTCTTTCCTTTTTGCATACATGCATCATGTTGCGTAATAAGGATGTAGAGAAGTATTCAATTCATTCATATTTTAGAGACCATGACTTCTACTCTAAGTGTGATAGAAGATCAAGTTACAGTAGCCCAATGATCAGAGGAAACGTAAAAACGAAAAGGAGATTGTCTGAAAAAGGAGGATATCATTCTTCTACCACCAATCACTAAGATAGAGTTCTCACCTCTAACTTGGAGAGGTTGAAGAAGATATGAGAGGATTTTTCACCAGAGCAGAAAAATTTGTTTGTTGGCAAATATGGTCACATCGCTTATCTTCTATATATTACAATCAATGATCTCGTTCTTAAGGCTTTAATGCATTTATGGGACCCTCTGTACAGATGTGTCACCTTTGGAACAATTGATCTTACCCCTACAAATTGAAGAATATCAAGCCTTATTGAACGTCCCGTTGTAAAGCACGGATAAAGTTTATAATTACGACAAAAGGCTCACATTGAAGAGAGCTTTATCCAAGCTCTTGGGTACTCTCCATGCATCTGAGATTGAGAAAATGTTGAAATTTAAAGGGGGGAATGAGTGTGTGCCACTGGATTACCTCTTAGATCTCGCCCAAAATGTCTTAAAAGAAGATAAGGGTATGACTCTTTATGCTCTGTGTATATATGCCACCGTGTTATTTTCAAAAATTCAAGGTTATGTGGATGATAGAGTGATAAAAATGTTCCTGCAAGTTGAACATGGTGTTAACCCTCTTATCTCAATTCTAGCTGAGACTTTTCGTTCCTTAAATCACATACGAGCGCTTGGAAAAAGGAAGTTCATCGGCTCTCCATCTCTTTTGTGTATTTGGACTCTTAGCCCTCTAAGATGTCCACCAGATTTCAAATGTCCTTAAGTTAAGTTTTCAAGTCCATGGATGAAGACGAGAATCCCCATTACAGAATTTGGAATGGTCAAATGGAATCCGCAATTTTCCACAAAAGGGGTGTGGCTCTCACACCTATCAAAGTTGAAAGATGAGGATGTTATCTAGAAAGCCCAATGGATGCCTTTGACATCGATAATCTACAAATGTGGCGACTATCAATGGATCCCGGTCCCAGGACCATGGGATTGTACTAGTTATGCTCCGCTAATGGTGCTCTGTCAACTATACATTAGACAGTTTGTCCCTGCCACGCACGCATTAAATGACATTGAGATCAGTTATGATTCTCAAGATATTGAACAAAAATTACAGCAGCTAATTGGAGCTTGAAAAATAACGAAAAGGGTGCGAAATGAGAAGAATCACATGATTTTCACAAAGGAGTATGAAACGTGGCTTGAGAACAGATGAAAAGTAACTATTGCCTTACCAATTAAGGATTTATAATCACGCAAGTTACTAGAAGCTTATCAGGAGATTGTTAAAAATGAGGAGCGGGATGAGTTATATGAGGAGTGTCAAAAGAATTTAGCTCTCTTGGAAGAAAACATACGTCTAACAGTCGAGACAAATTTGTCTAGCAAGCACAGGATCGAAACGGAAAAACAACTCAGAGATTTGAGAAACAAAGTTAAGGATCAAGAATATCTGAAGTGGAAAAACTTAGAGTTGGAAACTGACACTCACAAACTGAACAACAAAATTAGAAGGATGGCAGAGGACAATGAGAATTTGCGAGTGGTAATCTATGAACAAGAGGATCAAATCATGAAGCTAGAAAGGAAAAATAAGCTTGTAAAAGAGGTTTTAGAAGAGGTTAAATGGGCTGTCGATAAGAAGAATGCGTACATCGTTGAGTTAGAAAAACAATATGACTCATTACGATGAATCGGTGATAATTTACAAATTGATTTAGAGAACTAAAAAGTTAGGAAAACTGAGTCACTAAATGCTGGTGAAGAACTATTGAAAGTCATTGCAAGCCTTGAGCACCAAGTTTGAGCGTATCAGAACGTGGCAACGAAGTTGGCAAGAAATAATGATGCTAATGTGGATGCACTGAGATATGATTACCAATTACTGCAACAAGAGCACGACTTGATTCGACAACGATCATGACAGACTATAGAATGGCTTAAAGGCATGGCTGTGAGAGCGAGCAATTTGACGAAACAAACATCATTTTTGAAAAGAAGTGTTTTGCCCATCCATCCTAATGGGGAGAACTTGTCTAAGTTCTTGGAAGAAATCAACAGAGATTTTGATCATTTTGTATGAACTCATATTACGGAGTAGTGTAGTTTGACTTCTACATACTCAAATGTAGTGGATGACTCTACTAATTGAATGAAATTGAGTACTTTTGGACTTTCACTTTGCGCAATATCATTTCTCATACATAAATTTACTTTCATTATTATTATTGTTATTATTATTTATTCTTCATCATTAGCAAAATCTACCATCTCATTGTTTTATTTTTATTTATTTAGGAAAACTTTTCAAAGATAGCCTGTCAACTCCGACATTCTTATCGAACGCGAGCTCAAGTTAAGGTCATGGACGGGCAAGAAAGAGAGGAATCGTGAGAGGAAATGAAAAAAGAAATTAGGGAACAGAAAGAGCAAATGGAAAGAGTCCTGAAACTCCTCGCCGCGAGTAAGGGAAAAGCCTATCTTGAAAATCCGCAAGGGGCTCAATCATCACAAAATCAATTGCCAAACGATACTCCACCTTACCCTCCCGGGTTCACTCCAACCTGCCAACGTCATCAGACCGACCACTTTCAGCATACTTCACCACCAGAAAATATCCAGCACTATCAATTTCTAAATGTCCAGGAAATTATGTAGACAGGGAAAAGTGGGTACAACCCATCGACAATGGCACCTAGCGACAATCAAGCTTTCATCTCACAAGGCGAAATCTCTAATGAGCCAATCATCATACCCGATGTTGATGACCCAAAGGGGAAGAGGCCTATTACTAAACCAAGCGAAGACCCGCTGTCGAAAGATAAGCTGGACTTTTTAGAGGAAAGATTGTGCGCCATCAAAAGGTCAGATGTATATGGTACCATTAATGCCACCTAATTATGTTTGGTCCCAGATGTTACCCTCCCACACAAATTCAAACTACCTGAGTTTAAAAAATATGATGGTAGTACATGCCCGAGAAGTCACCTTATTATGTACTGTAGAAAGATGGTTGTTTGTGCAAATAATGATAAGCTGCTGATTCATTTCTTTCAAGATAGCTTGACATGGGTTGCATCTCTCTGGTAGATCCAATTGGATAACCAACATATTCGGAGGTTGAAAGATTAAGTTGATGCTTTCTTAAGACAATACAAGTACAACATAGACATAGCTTCTGATCGTTTGGATCTACAAAGGATGGAGAAAAAGCCTATTGAAGGCTTTAAAGAATATGCGCAAAGGTGGAGGGAATTAACTGCTCAAGTACACTCCCCCTTGTCAGAAAAGGAGATGGCTACAGTGTTTATCAACATCTTGAGATCTCCATTTTATGATAGGATGATTGAAAATGCTTCAAACAACTTCCCTGACATTATAGTGATTGGTGAAAGGATTGAATATAGGTAAAGAATGGAAAAATTTTAGAAGTCGTATCTGATACATCATCCGTAAAAAAAGGGCCTCCGTTGAAGCGAAAAGAAGGGGATGTACAGACGATCAATTTTGGGTACCCATCACAAACTGCAAACTCGAGGCTGGATTTTCAAAGTATAGTGAAGGGCTCAAATTTGTGACATCATATGTGGCAAATAGCTCACAAATTTCATACAATTATCACTCTCAACAATCAGCATTTCAAAATAACCCGAGACCCGGTTTCAAACCACCGACTCACCAGCAAAATGTTGGTCAGGCTTATCAGCCTCTGAGGAGAAATAGAAATAATCAACCTTTTGTCCAATATGATCTAATCCCCATGTCATATATAGAACTCTTACCTCAATTGATATAGAATAATCAATTGGTGCCAATTCCTTATGAACCTCTACAACCACCATACCTAAGGTGGTATGATCCAACTGCTCGTTGTGATTATCATGCTGGGGCAGTGGGACATTCGACTAAGAATTGCACGACATTAAAAGGTAGAGTACAGGCATTGACCAAGGCTGAATGGTTGAATTTAAAAAAGGCTAATGGGAATCCAGATATCAATTCCAACCCTCTACCAAATCATGGGAATCCTACCGTAAATGCAAATGAAGAATATTTTTCATATAGGAAGAGGGACGTGGAAGATGTGAGCTCGTCAATGGAAATACTTTTCCATCTTCTTTCTAGAGCAGGGTACATCTACCCAACACGCTCAGAGGATGAAGGCATTTTTTGGAAGCATATGCATGACTTTGATTGTTTATTTCATAAAAATGTGACGGGGCATACAATTGAGGAATGTGCTGATTTTAAAATGGAAGTGCAAAAGTTGTTGGATGCAAAGATACTTACTACAAGTCATAAAGGAGAAAGAGAATACCAGAAAGATGATCTCTTTAGTCCTCATGATAACTAAAGAATCATCTGAGGTTAATGTTGAAGTGTCGTCCTATATCCCAAAACCTCTCACAATACATTACGAGGAAAAGTCAACTCACACCACTACGTCTTATGCTCTGATTCCTATCACCATCCAAACACTGGGTGCATTTTCTTACAAAGATTCAAGAGCAGTACCATGGATGTACGGATATGAGGTCATTACAAGCGGTAACAACAAAACTCAAGCGCTAAATCCGTCTGACCTCGAGCTCCCCATAACTAATATTTAGGGAGTAGGTGAGACGATGAGGAGTGGCAGATGCTACACGCGAGAAGTTTTAAAAACGGATAAAAGTGATGAGTTTGAAAGGAAAAGGAAAGGGAAAGCCAAAGAAAGCGACAATGGTCATGAATTTCAAGGAGAAATGCATGGTGGCCAAGTGATAGACCCGAATATAATAAGAGGTACGGAGAAAGAAATAGCAGTGTCTGAAGAAGAAGTATGTGAATTTTTAAAGCTTATCAAGCAAAGAGAGTATAAGGTGATAGAATAACTTAATCGCTTACCTGCTCGCATATCGTTACTGTCACTCTTTTCTGAATTCTGATTCACATCGCCAAGCATTATTGAAGGTTTTGAATCAAGCATATGTCTGTCATAACATTACAGTGGAGACGTTGAGCGGAATTGTGAAAAATATTACCGCACCAAAGTTTATCACTTTCACAGATGATGAAATCCCTACCGATGGTACAGGACACATCAGAGCTCTACATATATCCGTGAAATATAGGGATTATGTTATTGTAAAAGTATCGATTGATAACGGTTCGTCTCTAAATGTAATGCCAAGATACACACTAGCAAAGCTTCCTATGGACGCAACACATATGCAATCGAGCATGATGATAGTAAGAGCATTCGACGGTACCCGAAGAGAAGTAGTCGGAGACATAGAGATACAAATTCAAATCGGGCCATGCCTATTCAATATTATTTTCCAAGTGATCAACATAAATCCAGCATACAGTTTTCTTTTAGGTCAACCATGGATTCACTCTACCGGGGCAATACCGTCTTCATTACATCAGAAGCTGAAATTTATAAGGGATCACAAACTCATTTGTATATATGGGGAAGAAGATTTATTGGTATTCAAGCCGGCTACCATGCCAGATGTTGAGGCGGCATAAGAAGTATTGGAGTGCTCATTTCGATCATTTGAGATTGTGAACACCACATTTGTTGCTAGTGGGGAACTCGCTCCAACATCAAGCCTATCAAAAGCATCTCAGATGATGGTAAAGTTGATGATAAAAAGGGGGATACAAGCCAGGCAAAGGCTCGGGGTTAAGCATCAAGGCATAAATGAGTTAATCGAGTGGGACAAGAATGAACAAAGGTTTGGGATTGGATATAGACCGACCAAGGCTGATAGAAGGAGAATGGAAGCTCAAAAGAAAGAAAAGAGGAATGCTAGGCTCGAAAATAAGGAATTCAATATGGAAATGGTGATCATACACAATATTTCTAAATCCTTTAGAAGTGGGGGAATTTCATTCGAAGAGCCGGTTATAGTAGAGTCGTACGACTTTGAAGATAATATCGCACGGCTTTCAATATCCGCAATCTTGGGAAAATCATCAAGTGCAAGTACATAGGACTTTGTTTCTCGATACGATTTAGATCATGAGCTTAATAATTGGGACATCACCGAGCTACCAGTGCTTCTTGAGAATTTTCAAGAGTAATGTGTTCATGGAAAAATTCTAATGATTCTACCCAATTTCGTTGGGTATGGGCATATGTTCTCGTCTATTTCATGTCATCTCTTTAAATGAAAATCTAAAAAATTGTTCCGTCTCCTTTTGCTAATGATAAATATAATTCCCGTTCTTTTAGTTCTTCCTTTTATGTCTACTTTTTCATTACTGAAATGTTGTTCATACTCAAGTATTGTTTATTTTTTTATCGCCTTTTTTCATCCAATAATACGATTCAGGTTCGAGAACAGTGATTTTGAAAACAGAGCATAAGCAATAACTTTGACAATCTCATTCTTAGCGTAGAGTCAGATGAAAGTGACGAGGATAATTTTGAACCATCTCCGGAAATGTTAAGAATGGTAGAAGAGGATGAAAAAATAACTCAACCATATCAAGAGTTAACGGAGGTGATAAATTTGAGATTCGAGGGAGAGACGAAAGAAGTCCAAACGGCACTTCTATGACAAGCCAAAGCCGCCGAGAATTAATTGACTTACTCAAAGAGTATATTGACGTCTTTGCATGGTCTTACCAAGATATGCTAGGTCTAGACACTGATATCATGGTTCATCATTTGCCACTTATGCCCGAAAGTAAACTAGTGCGACAAAAGTTATGGAAATTGAAACCAGACATGCTGGTATAAATCAAAGAAGAAGTTAAAATGCAAGTAGATGCAGGTTTTCTAGAAGTAGAAAAATACCCTCAATGGGTTGCTAACATAGTTCCAGTGCTGAAGAAAAATGGGAAAGTAAGGGCGTGCGTCGATTATAGAGACTTAAATCGGGCAAGCCCCAAGGATAATTTTTCATCACCCCATATCAATGTCATAGTAGATAAAACTGCATGACATTCAACATTCTCTTTCATGGATGATTTTTCAGGGTATAACCAAATCAAAATGGCTCCTGAAGACCGTGAAAAGATGACTTTTATAACTTTGTGGGGGTACATTTTATTATAAGGTTATGCCATTTGGTCTAAAGAATGCATGGGCGACTTACTAGCGGGCAATGGTAACACTGTTTCATGATATGATGCATAAAGAAATCGAAGTGTACGTTGATGATATGATTGCCAAATCTCGTCAAGGGGAAGATCATATGAACACTATGCGAAAACTATTTGAACGGTTGAGAAAGTTTCAGTTAAAGCTTAACCCGACAAAGTGTACATTCGCAGCATCTTCAGGGAAACTACTTGGTTTTTTCGTGAGCAACGAAGGAATAAAAGTTGACCCTGACAAGGTTTGAGCCATCATTGATATGCCGCCACCTCAAACTCAAAATGAAGTTAGAGGTTTCTTGGGAAGATTAAATTATATAGCCCGGTTCATCTCACAACTAACTGCAACGTGTGAACCTATCTTTTAACTTCTCTGTAAACGTGATACAGAAGCATGGAATGATGATTGTCAAATTACTTTTGAGAAGATCAAACATTACTTGTAAAATCCGTCTATACTTGTTCCTCCAACTCCAGGGCGTCTACTCATTTTGTATCTTACAGTGACAGGAAAATCCATGGGTTGCATACTTGGTCAACATGACACCTCTGGAAGGAAAGAATAAGTAATATACTATTTAAGCAAAAGGCTCACAAATTATTAGGCTAATTATTCGATGTTGGAGCAAACGTGTTGTGCATTAGCCTGAGTTGCTCATCGGCTTAGACAGTACATGTTTTACCACACTACTTAGTTAATTTTCAAAGATGAATATGCCAAACAATATTGGATCTATTCTAAATTATCCGCCAGGATAGTAAAACAAGATAGTAGAATCAAACTATCTCAAAACAGATTTCCAAGACTTAAAGTTTATTATTTCATTAATCAAATCATACAATTTGCCTTAATTCAAAAATTTCTTTTAAAAATTAACTGCAAGTCTGTAGAATGTATTTTGAATGGAAAAATATTATTTCCAAACAAATTCTTGCCAGGTAGCAACCCATTCTCAATGCTTTTAACCTTAATGTCTAAATTATTAATCCATTTTCTAACCCTCTTTCTTATAATTTTATGCAGAAAATCATCCCAAGATTCAGTAATGGAGGAACTTGAGAATTCTGACCAACTAGAAAATGGAAAGGTTGAACCCAGGATATTTAGTAAAAATTCCTCTAAATTCAACAACTTTAATGGCAGAACAACCGCCTTTTGTTCAAAATCCTCATTTATTAATTATGGTCATAATGGATTTGGATATCCAAGAAATAACTGGATTAATGAATTGGATGAACTTTTAGAAGATGTTGGATTAAAGGATCACTTCAATGCAGCATTAAATCATGGGTATGAAAAAGGTGGAAAAATAGGTTTTCATAAAGATAATGAAATCTGTTATGATGACAAGTAAAATTTTAACCATAAACCTTTTGGGACAAGCAGTATTTAAAATTGAATTTCCAAATAAAATAATAGAAGAATTTTTTATTCCAAAAGGAACATTATTCATCGTGCCTGATGGATTTCAAAAGAGTCATGGGCATGCAGTAGAATCCTTAACTGAAAAAATTAGCATTACGTTCAGAAATCATGTGAGAATGATGAATGACTCGATAATAGAAGAGTCTTTGACTCAAGAATTGGCCATTAATGCTCAAATCAAATAGGAGTCTTCTACTCTTAACCAAGCCCAATCAACAACACTTGGGTCCAATGGACTCAATCATCAATCAACTAGCCAATTTGACCTATTCCCAATGTCCTTCGATGCCTAATTAATTTCAAAATACAAGAATTCATCATTTGATTTTTAAAAAATGGCCAGTGAAAATCTCTTTCATGTTGAGCCTCCATTTGCTCATTTGAATGATCTTACTCAAATTGTCAAAGCCCATTTCATTCCTAAATTCCACTATGTCCCTGGACATAATAACAAAAACCTTAGTTTCTACAGAAACATTCTCTTGGAAACAGAATCCATAAAAATTAGCCCGATCAAAAATTCTGAAGAAAGAATCATTTACCATTCTTTCTCTATCCTCAGAATCATAACTATGGAGGATTGAAAAATTCATCCTTCAAGTTTCAAAACAATTTTAGATAGAAAACAATATAATTATTTTGACTACATTGATGCATGACACAATATTTTCTTGCATCAAAATAGTGATTTCTCTCACTTTTGGTTTTTAAATTTTGACAAGAATTTCAAAATCAAATTACTAAGCTGGTTCTTAAAATGGTGGTCCATTCATGATTTTACCTTAGAACTTTTTCCAATTGATTTACAATAATGTTTCAATTTATTTTTAAAGGTTTACAAGACCTCACCAATTGAGGTTTTATTTCCCAAATACTTTATTTTTCTATAAAATACAAAATACCTTGGATTTTGAAGTGGCAATACTCGATCGAAAAATGAATTTTCACCAGAGAATATTATGTTAAATGGTGGGATAAGTTGAATACCCAGAAAATTATTGCATTCATCAATTATGAATATGCAAGTATCCATCCCAATATGAGACTAGCAAATCCTTTCATCCAAGCTCCATTAAAAATTAATGAGCCCATTGACCTAGCTCCACAAATAAAAATATCTAATCCAAATTCTTCCAAACCCAAACCGAAGTCCAAATGAAAACCCTTTCCAAATGATAAATCAAGGGACACAACTTCAAAGTCTAAATTAAAGAAAAAATTACTTCAAGAAATACTTCTCCTTTTGGAGAAAAATATTGAATCTGACTCTGAATCACCTTCAGAATCAAGTTCCCAAACAAAAGGAATCCAGAAAAGCCACTCTTCAGCAATTGAAGGACTCATCCAATTATGATGATCTCAGTAATAATTCAGATGAAATAAATAGAGAATTTGTCTTTAGCAGACTACTAATGTTTGAATAAAGGTATTTGATGAATCATGATGGCACCTTGACCCAATGCAACGGTCATTATGATCTCCAAGAAAAAAACAATAATCAATAATCATAAACACAAGAGTCCAAAACAACAATTGTCAATGACCAAAGTATACAGTATCGATGACTTTCAAAAACAGCAACAATGACTTCTAAGGATGAAGGCACAAAAACTGAGATAACAATTATCAAGGGATCCAATGTGCAAAAGTCTCAATGACATTTCAACCACAAGCAATCATGACAGAGTAATTATGAAGACACAAAGACCAAGATAACAATTATCGATGGATCTTTACATTTTTGTCTTCTTATGTAATTATTGTACTAAGTTGTCAAATAATTAGGCAACTATTCATGTTTTTTACTATTCTTAGTCAAAAGTAGATAAAAGTAAAAATGTAAAATATTTTTACTTTTATAGAATAAAATAGTTCAGATAAGTGATGGGTTCCCGGTGAACTCCACTTTCCTTAGCTATAAATAGGTAGCCTCTCCCATTTGTGAAGCAAAACTCGTTTTACAACTCTTACTATTTGAGAGCTAAAACATGTTTTGTAAAACAAAGTTTTCTTCTTCTACTCCTCTTTTGTAAATCTTTTCTTCTTTTTTCTTCAACGTAAATTAGTGAGCGGGAGCACTAATTTATTGTTGCTATAAACTCTATTTGTATAAGTCTTTAATCTTACACCATAATATAGTAAATTTTTTTACTATTTATTAATACCCCCTTTCAAATACTGTTCAATTCCGCGCCTTTTGGTATCAGAGCCAAACCTGGTGGGGATAATTACTGTTCATTAACTATTTCTACTTCAATATCTGCTTAATTAAACTGTTCACCGCCTATTATGGCTGGTTATTGATAATATTGTTTACTTATTTGCTTACATGAATAATTGCTTATATATAATCTTACTCTCCGTCCAAGTGGATGGTTATTCTTACGATTAATTATTTTTCTGTATTATTTTCTTACGTAATCTGTGAATCTGTTTATCAGAGACTGACATATCAGCTTCTATTTGGTTAGCTTTAGGGACCTAGGTAAGACCTCTTAGATACGTAAATCTCGAGGGTAGGGTGGTTGTAGAGGCGAAAGAGAGAAGAGTGAAGCCTAATATGAGGTTGTAGAAGTCAACACAAGGTTAGTAACAAAAAATACAATATGAAATTCTCAATAATAAAAATAATTTAGTTAATTGAGCAATGAGTAGATTATTTAGGAGTATTTCTTCTAGTAGTAGTTGGTCAACAATAACCTTAATACCTAAAATCTCCAATAAAAATATTTATAAATCAACATGGTATGTTGCTTCTTTCAAGCCTTAACATCATGTAAAAACAATTGAAAAAATATATGCTCTTGGAAAAGAGCATGAAACATGTCAATTACTTTTCTCTGATGCAATAAAGCATCATATTCAAGAAGGATATAATTTCTTTCATTTTGGTTTAGTCCAGATTGGAGTAAAACCACTCACGAGAAGAGGCCTAAATACCTCTGTCTTATTAGCCTTGCGAGATGCAAGATTTACAAATTTTAATGATAATATGTTAGGTTTAATTGAATCTTGACTTTGTAATGGTCCAATTCATTTTGATTGTTTTCCTGATCTATCTGTTAGTTTAGCGGATCTCCATATTTTAAAATCATTAACTTTAAATATTAAAACTAATGGTTACCAAGTCTTAGAATGTACCCAACCTCTAGCTTTAATTTTTAGAATACATTACAAAGTAACCAAAACAAATATGAACTTCCAAGCCATCAATAGGAGTCTAAAGAATCAAACCCTATTGATACAATCTAGTCAAAGTAATGCAAATATTAGAGTTCCTAAAACAACTAGGTGGACTAAAATTAATTTACCAACAAATTGGCTTTTAACTAATGAAAGTCAACCTACCCAAATTAAAAGACCAATTGAAGATGTGGATTACATCTAGCAGTACAAGGATGGTACTGTAAAAATTAACTTTCAATCATCTTCTAGTCCACAAATTAGGGAGTATAGCCAGTCTAGTACCCCTAGAAATTCCTTTTCTGAATCATCCATTGGTAATAATCAAAGTATTAGGATTCAACACTTAGAACAAGAATTAAAGAAATTACAAATTACCCACTGGATCAGATTTTCAAGGAAGCCTTAATTCTGTCAATCCTCAACTCTTAGTTCTGAATATAGGAACTTTGAGTCAAGAATATAATCCAGATTGGAAAGGTCTGGCCCAACACAATAATGACCCAAACAATTTAGATAGACGTAATAGGTTCAGAGATTCGTATGATATGGACCAAAGAAAAGTCATACTTGCTGAATGGAAGGCATTCATGCAAGAATTTAAAATTGATATATTTTTCCTAGATTATGTTGAAGATATTTACGAAAGAAATATCAAAGTAATTTCAAAATATAAATGGGTTAAGGAAGACTCTAGTGTAGTATCTACTAGTCATCCTCCTCCTGAGAAAATTATGATTAATCATAAAAATTCCTCAATCACTGCTTCTCCTTTCAAAATTACAAAGGAAGAAGAACCAAACAAAAAAGTAGTTGAACAACTCAACTATACTAACCAGAGTCTAATTACAATAGGAAAACAGTTAGATAAAATTGAAACTAAGGTTGATGTTCTCAATGACCTAAGCCTAGTGAAACCCTGAAAGAAAAATCCTTAGTAAATCTTTCAGATAAAACCACTTTAAAAATTATTCCAATTAATAAAAAAATTGATAAAATGATTCAGGAATTAAAAATGAATCTACTGAGTCGTCTTCCTCTGTTAAGGTTGTTAACCAAGATAATAGTTTAGATTCTAAGTCTGAAACAATTGATGAAATATTTCAAGAATTAAAAGTTATTAACCAAGACGATAATACTGACTCAGATAGTCATAGGTCAGAATCAACCTACGAATCTTCTGCAATAGATGAATTTTCAAATATTAACAATATTGAAAAAATATTTAAAAATTTAGAAATTAATAAATTAGAAAGTAAATGGCATAAGAAGCCCATGCCTCCTGATATTCAAATTACTGAATCATCTCTTGTTAATCAATTTTCTGTTTCTGCAGAAAAATTATATGAGTGGAATATTGATGGTCTTTCTGAACAGAAGTCCTCAATAGGTTACAACACATGGAAATGGTAGCTAATAGCTACATTACCTCTCATATTTTACTTCATGAAGAAGTAATAAATAGTCTAGTCACAGGATTCACAGGATTGCTTCATTCCTGGTGGGAAAAATATCTCACACATGAAGCCAAAATTACCTCCTCTTAGCAGTTAAGATTGATGCTGAAGGAAACCCAATTATTGGAGAAAATAAGGAAACAATACCTGATGGTATAAATATGCTCCTTTATCCAATAATTGAACATTTCATTGGTACGCCAAGTAATATTACTTCGCGTATTCATGACCAATTAATAAATCTTAGGTGTCCAACATTAAATGATTTTAATTGGTACAAGAATATATTCTTATCTAGGGTGATGTCGAGGGATGATAGTAATCAACCCTTTTGAAAAGAAAAAATTATTAATGGATTACCTAATCTTTTTGCCCATAAAATAAGGACAATCCTTAGTAATGACCTAGGAAATATAGACTATGATAGTCTAACCTATGGAACCATAATTACTATAATACAAAAAGAAGGATTAAAAATGTGTGTTGATATGAAAATCAACAAACAAATTAAAAAAGAAAGCAAAACTGCTAAATATGAGTTAGGTAATTTATGTGAGCAGTACAGTTTACCCTCTATTGCCCCTTCTCAGAAGAATAGAAAACATTCTCATTTAAAACCTAGAAGGTCTCATAAGCCCTATAGGAAAAATTACCACAAACATAAAAATAAAAATTTTGATCAAAACTTTCTAAAAATAAAAACTTCTCTAGGAATAAAAATTATTCCCGGAAAGGGTTTAATAAAAAATTTAATAAAACTAATATTACGTGTTTCAAATGTGGTCAGAAAGCCACTTTTCAAATACTTGTCAAGTCAAGAATAAAATTAACCAATTAAAATTTTTTGAAGAAGATAAATATGAATTGTTTAGAATCTTAGAAACAATAGATTATTATGACAGTAATAATAAAGATTTAGGAGAATATTAAACCCTTGAATCCTCTGAAACTGAATCTTCAAGTTCAGACAGTGATTCTCCTAACATCACTATGGGATGTAGAGATAGTTGTTGTAAAAAAATCAATGTCCTAAATAAAAATGAAGAACAAGAAACCCTCTTGTTAGATTTAATTTATAAAATTAAAAATCCTGAATTAAAACAAGAATACCTTGAAATACTTAAGAAAATAGTTCTAAAGAAAGAAAGTACGAAGTCTAATAATAATAATACTGCAAGTCTTTCACAAGCCCTTGTAAAATTCAATAAGATAAAAAGGAAAGAAAAGAAAGTTACCTTACAGGAACTTCAAAAAGAAATTAAAGATATTACGATTGATATAAAAGATTTGAAGAATTCAAACATTGAAATAAAAGAAAAATTAAATCTTTTAAAAATAGAAAGCCTAATTAATAAACAAGAAATAGGTGAACCTAGTAAATTACTAGTTTCTGATAACGAGATTGAAGATCCCACAAACTATCAAGACAATGATGAATATTTCATTCAAATCCTCAATCACATAAAAATCAAAAAATGACACATAATGGTTAGAATAATCATTCAAGATTTTGATTTGACAACAATGGCTCTTGTAGATTCGGGAGAAGATTTGAATTGTATGCAGGAAGGACTAGTTCCAACCAAGTATTTTAAGAAAACAAAAGAATCTGTGTCCTCTATTAATGGTACTCGTATGCATATTAATATGAAATACTCACAGTTCATATTTGCTAAGATAATGTATATTTTAAAACATCATTTGTCTTAGTAAAAATTATGACTGACAAAATTATCATAGGTCTACCATTTATTGCTCTGCTATATCCATTTTCAACAGAGTATGATAGAATAAATACCTATGTCATGAATAAACCAATAAAATTTAAATCCCTCTTCTCTCCCAGTAATGAAAAATTAAAAACTCTAAAAGAAAAATCTATCTCAAATTCAATAAATCTCATTTCTTGTAAAGAAAAATAATTATGTTTTTTACAAAATGAATTAAAATTTAACAGAATTGAAGAACAACTTCAAAGTTCTATTCTTCAAAACAAAAGTAAAATATTTGAACAAAAAATCTGTAAAGAATTATGTTCTGATATTCCCAATGCCAGAAAGCAACATACTGTCAATCTTCCCTATATTAAAGGATTTGATGAAAAAATATCCCAACAAAGGCAAGACCAATTCAGATGAATTCAGAAATGCTTGAGTTCTGTAAAAAGGAAATTACGGAATTTCTCAATAAAAATATTATTAGAAAAAGTAAATCTCTTTGGTCCTACTCGGCCTTTTATGTCTAGAAGGCCAGTGAAATCAAACGAGGAGTTCCTCGTTTAGTGATCAATTATAAGCTCCTTAATAATGTTTTAGAATGGATAAGATATCCAATACCAAACAAAAGGGATTTAATAAATAGACTTGGGGATGCAGTAATATTCTCCAAATTTGATATGAAATCTGGATTTGGCAAATCCAGATAAATGAAATTGATAAATATAAAACAACATTTGTAACTTCATTTGGCCATTATGAGTGGAATGTAATGCCTTTGGCCTTAAAAATGCTCCTAGTGAATTTCAAAATATAATGAATGAAATATTTAATCAATTTACTAATTTCTCAATTGTTTACATTGATGATGTTCTTATTTTCTCAAAAATAATAGAACAACATTGGAGGCGCCTTGAATCATTTGTTAGGATAATAAAACAAAATGGTCAAGTTATCTCTACAAGAAAAATTAAATTATTTCAATCTAAGATTAGATTCTAAGGATTCGAAATACATCATTCTATAATCAAGCCAATTGATAGGGTAATACAATTTGCTGACAAATTCCCCAATGAAATTCTAGATAAAATACAATTGCAAAGGTTTCTAGGATCTTTAAATTAAATATATGATTTTTACAATAAAATGAGAATTGATTGTAAGCCTCTCTTTGACAGGCTTAAAAAGAATCCTCCTCCTTAGACAACTGTCCACACTAACTTAATCAAAAGAATTAAAATATATGTTAAGACACTTCCTTGTCTTGGCATTCCCACTAATAATTCTTTTAAAATTGTCCAAATTGATGTCTTTGAATTTGGATATGGAGGCATCCTGTTACAAAAGATTTCCCCAGAAGCACCTGAATAAATTGTTAGGTTTACATTTGGAACGTGGTCTCAATCACAAGTTAATTACAGTACTATTAAGAAAGAAATTTTATCTGTTATTTTATGCATACATAAATTCCAAGATGACTTGCTAAATAAAAAATTCTTGTTAAAAATTGATTGCAAATCTGCTAATCATGTTCTAGAAAAGGATGTTAAAAATATAGCCTCCAAACAGATCTTTGCTAGATGGCAATCTATACTTAGTATTTTTATTTCAATATTAAATTTATTAAATGAGTTAATAATTCAGTCCCTGACTTTTTAACACATAAATTCCTGCAGGAGCAACAAAAGGATGGAGTCTAGGCGCCAAGCTTCCGGGAAAATGACCAAAAGAGAAACCTCCACACATCAATTGGCCCTTAAGGCCCAAATCAAAGAGGAGTCTTCTACTCCTAGAAATACCCAATTAACGGTTCTTGGATCCACCAAACCTAATTATCAAAATGCTTTGGTCAATCAATTTGACCCATTTGCTGTTTCTAAACCATTTGACCCACAATTGGTCATCAACCAACCATTCAACAATTACAAAAAATCTTTTCCTTATTATAGAAAAACCCCCAGTAAAAATCTCTTCTATATTGAACACCCATTCATCAATTTTAAAAACCCAATAGAAATAGTGAAGGCTCATTTCCTTCCTGAATCTCATTTTGTCCCTGGACACAAGGACAAAACCCTTAGTTTCTACAGAGATATTCTCCTAGAAACAAAATCAATAAATATCAAACTCATAAACAGTGCAGAAGGAAAAATCCTTTAGCATTCCTTCTACATCCTCAAAATAATAACTTTAGAGGAATGGAAAATCCATCCCTCAGGGTTAAAACCTCTTTTAAATAAAAAATAATATAATTATTTTGACTATATTGATGCATGGCAAACAATTTTCTTGCACTAAAATAGTGAATTTATCCACTCTTGGTTTTTAAATTTTGACAAAAATTTCAAAATTAATTTACCAAAATGGTTTTTAAGATGGTGGTCAATCCATGGTCTCGTCTTTGAGATTTTTTCAATTACAACAAAATTACAGTTTATTTTTAAAAATATTTAAACCCTCAACAGTTGAGGCCTCTTTTCCTCCAATAATTTATTTTGTAAATAAATTCAAAATTTCTTGGATCCTTAAATGGCAATACGCCATTGAAGGAGAAATCCTCACCAGACAATACTATGTAAAATGGCAGGACAAATTCAGTACACTAAAAATATCTGCCTCCATACATGAAGAATTAGCAAAATCTCACCCTCAGATAAAATCTCCCAAACCTCAAGTAGCCTCCTTAAAAATTAAGGAACCAGATAATCAAGCTCTGTAAATTAAGCAATCATCTGATTCCTCCCAAAATTCAAAATCCACCACAAGACCTTCTTCAAAAGGCAAAAACAAGTATAAAAAATCCAAAGAAAAGCAGGAATTAATACAAAAAATACTCATTCTTCTTGAAAATATAAGTTCTAACTCTGAATCCTCAGTAGAATCCAGTCATCCAATCAAGAACAAAAAAGGTCAATCTCCATCTCAAAAATCAAAGGGAAAATCTCATGTTCGGTCTCTTCCTCGATGGGTCCATGATCCCTTCCAAGATTCTCAAGATCCTTTTGAGCATGTAAACCTCAGTGAAGATGAAGATGAATAGTTTCATTATTGGCAAAGTACCAATAAAACAATTAAGAGATCATGATAACACAGAAGCACAATGCAATGACAATCATGCTCTTCAACACAATCAAAGGACAAGACTAGGATATCAATTATCCACCAACAGTAATCAAAGGACAAGACCAGGACAACAATTATCGACCAACAGTCTCAGCCAATCATGACAACTACAAAGGACTTCGCCTACCAAAAATTCTTTGTAATTTGTCTCTTTGTAATCATTGTACTTTTTACTATTTTTAGTCAAAATTAAACAAAAGTAGAAATGTAAAATATTTTTTACTATTGTAGAATAGAATAGTTCAGGTTAGTGATGGGATCCCGGTGAACTCCACTTTCCTTAGCTATAAATAGGCAGTCTCTCCCATTTGTGAATCAGAACTCGTTTTACAACTCTTACTATTTGAGAGCTAAAACATGTTTTGTGAAACAAAGCTTTCTTCTTCTACTCCTCTTCTGTAAATCTTTTCTTCTTTTTTCTTCAACGTAAATTAGTGAGCGGGAGTACTAATTTATTGTTGTCAATAAACTCTATTTGTGTAAGTTTTTAATCTTACACCATAATACAGTAATTGTTTTTACTATTTATTAATACAGTTTTTACTGTTTATCTTCTTGCCTCTTAATACCCCCTCTCAAATATTATTTAATTCCGCGCCTTTTGGTATCAGAGCCAAACTTGGTGGGGATAATTACTGTTCATTAACTGTAATTATCTCCACTAGGTTTAGTTCTGATATAAAAGGCGCGGAATTGAACAGTATTTGAGAGGGGGAATTGAACAGTATTTGAGAGGGGGTAATAGAGGGTGATGTCATCCTCTGTAAAGTAAAATTCTTTGTATTTTAAACTTTTTTTTGAGTTTTTTTTGTTTGCATTTTATTTTTGTTTTTTTTGTATTTGTTTATTTTTCTATTTTTTAGTAGATATTCTTAGTTTGTTTTAATTTATTTTTATATATATGTTTAATTATTTCACGTTTTGTTTCATTATTTTCACTCTACATATTCTTTTTTTTTTTAATTTTATCATACATATTTATCATCTCTAACATTCATTTTCATTTTTTTCTTTATAGTTGTTATCTCTTCTTATTTATTTATATATTATCGTCATATATCACGGTTGTATGTGATTATTATTTTATTCTTTTATCATCAGAATTGACGCTCCTAAATTAAAACCATAACAATTTGATTTAAATTTTGTTATTTTCTTTATTTAGTTTTCACTAGAAAAAATCCGATGACCGACTTTAGAATTTTTGAGACACCAAATTTCTCGAACTACCGAGGTGAAGAGTTAGTTTTAGGATACCGAGAGTAACTCCAATAAGCTTTGATTAAAAAAAATTAATAGTCTTTGTACCACCGATTGAAGGTAATTTATTTGCTCATTTTTATGATACAAAATATATCATATTAGACATTCAAAATTGAATTTCTATAATATTATTTTAAAAATAATAATTTGGATAGTATTTGATTAAATTTGGTAGTCATTTTTCATAATGGGCGTTGTGGGGTGCTAATACTTTTCTCACATACAAAGACTCCCGAACCAACTTTAAATTCTCACAGACCAAAATATTTGTATAGAGGATCATTCTCGGGTACATATCTCAAATGTCTTTCCCCAATAGAAGCCCAATATGTAATGGCCGAAGTACATGAAGGAATCTGTGGAAATCATTTTTGTGGGAGTTTCTAGCCAACAAATTATGGAATGAAGGGTACTACTGGCCAAAAATGCAAGAAGAAGCAAAGTCCTTTGTTAATATGTGTGACAAATGTCAACGATACTCTCCCCGTACCAAAAATGGCTCCCGAAGAATTACAGACACTACTGAGCCCATGGCCATACACAATGGGGAATTGATGTTGCCAATGGCTCTTGCTCAAAAATAAATACTCACTAGTGGCAACTGGCTACTTTGCAAAATGGACAGAAGCGGAAGCATTAGCAATAGTGCATGAAGAATAGGTAAGGCAGGTTCTTATGGAAAAATATTGTGTGCAGGTACGAGATCCCTAAAGTACTCATTTCGGATAATGGGCTTCGGTTCATTGGAAGCCGGGTGAAAAATTTTTATGGTGATCTCCGGATAAAGAATAGACTGTCAACTTCGTACTACCCACAGCGCAATGGGCGGGCAGAAATATCAAATTAGAACGATATTGGAAAATCTGAAAAAACAACTAGAAGCCTGCCAAAGGGAAGTGGGTTAAAGAGTTACTATCAGTTCTTTGGGTGTATCACACAACACTGCGAGAGTCAACCGGAGAAACGTCATTCGCTTTGGCATTTGGTGTAGAAGTTATCATACCAGTGGGAATTGGATGTCCCACTGTGAGTTCAGAAATGAACGAAGTTACCAACGTTGAACGGATGACCGGAGGTCTGGACTTTCTAGAGGAAAAATGAGAAGAATCTCTGATAATGATGGCCAATTACAACAAAAAATAGGAGGTATTTCCAGAAAAGATTCAATGGACGATGGTTCCAAGCAAGAGAACTTCTGCTAAAATGGATTTTTCAGTCAAATGAAGGAAAATTAGGACCAAATTGGGAAGGACCCTTCAGAGTCAAAACGGCTGTAGGAAATGGATCTTATTACCTAATGACGAATGAGAGAAGTGACTTGCCCAAACTTTGGAATGCTTTACATTTACACAAATATTATGTGTAATTATCTTTAAATAGTGAAAATATTTATACCTGTGGTTTTTCCTATTAAGAGTTTTCCACATAAAAATTTAGTGTTCTTTCTCTCTTTCAAAACTGGAAACGGGTCCTAGAGCTCAACAATAGCTTAAGTCCATGAAAATTTTTACATTCTAAAGGAAATGGAAACGGGCTCCTGAGCTCACCAAGAGCTTAAGTCCATGAAAGATTTTGCTTTCTAAAGGAAATGGAAAAGGATTTCTAAATTACAAGAGCTTATCTTCATGAAAGCTTATGTTTTTTAAAAGAAATGGAAATGAGCCCCTGAGCTTACTGAGAGCTTAAGTCCATGAGGAATGGTGTCTGCAGTACTACCCTCTAAAGGAAACAAAAAAAGAAGGAAGTTCTGAAAGGAAAAGAAAAAAGAAGGGGGTCTGAGAATGAAGAGATTCAGAAACGCAGAAGAGAAAAATCTACTAAGATTGCTAAGCAAAACCACATTTTCATTTATTATAAGGTAAAATTACAATGAAAAAGAAAAAGAGACAAGGAAAGCAAAAAAGAAAGAAGCCTAGACTACAATAACTTCGGGATCCCCTTCAGGGGCACCCTCATCAGAAGCGGGAATAAGAATAGCAGCAGACGGTGAGACTTGAGCAGGAGCATCTTCTGTTGAAGCACCCACAAAGTCTCCAACTTCTAGAACAAGGGGCTGTTTAGGAGTACGATTTGTAAGTGCATCCCTATAGCTCGCGCTATAAACCATGAGCTCCCATTGCTCAAACAGAGCTTGACACTCAACTTCAACCCTGACCAACTCAGATTCCGCCAAGGATTCCTTTGTGGTTTAAAGGGCTTCCACCAATCTCCTCTCCTCAGCAGCAGCGACCTAGACATCATGTGCCATCCTCTTTAGAGCCTTTTGAAGCTCAATCTCGCTGGCCACGTACTACTCATTCTCAGCTTGAAGACGAGAATTGACTGAGTTAACCAACAAAATATCTCTCCGAAAATGGGCCAAGGCTTGATCACGCTAAGTGTGAAAACCTTAAAGAGCGTTGTGACGAATGACAACCTTGAAAAAATAAAAAAAATAAACAAATTAAGAAAATTATACAACTTTTGGGGAAAAAGGAGAAAAAGAAAAACTTACACGATGTCTTAGCTTAGTCTGCTCATGAGATCGATGATTGGAAGCCTCCTCAAAATGTCATTGTAAGAACAAGACTGAATCCCACATAGGATGACGTGAGAAGCTATCGAATCATTCAAGAAGCAAATTGTCTCTGGGATAGGAACGCTAGAAACGCGCCTCAACTTCCATGGAGCTGGTGGAGGAACTGTAACATCTCCAGATCCCGGAGCAAGAGTGTGTGTAATGGCAGAAGACACAACAAAGGTTTACGTATGAGCCGGAGGGGGAGTAGGCTAAGAGCTCAGGGGACCCTCGATCCCCACAACGGGCATGGTAGGAGCGGGATTAGTAGTGATGGGAGTGGCAGCGGTAAGCTTTGAATGGGAAGAGCTAGAGGTGTCAGTACGAGCCTTTTTTCTCGACGGGGCCTATAAATTTACTTCTAATCTTTTACCCAAGCAGATTCACATCTCTTACAACCAACACAGTCTTCGGTTCTTGGAGCAGAAGCAATCTGCTTAGCTTTACATCCGCCCCAAGGTATCATTTCTAATACATCTGTGGGGCAAGCTCGGACACATTGAGTACACCCTATACATGTATCATAAATCTTTACTGAATGTGACATTGGATCTATAAATTTTTGAACACCATAAATTTTCGATCTAGTCAATTTTGATTTTCTATTTAATAAAAAAAAATTGTAAAAATGGAATTCTAAAAATTCCCTATGGGCATCATATATAGATAAGATATCCAATTTTATTTCGAGAATAGTAAAAATTTATGTTCTGGGGTTTACATATACTCATAATTGCTGTTATAATTGCAATTGAGAAGGATTTTTTTTTATTGAAAAAAATCAATACCGATTAATACCACACCAATTCGTTATGTATGGATGATGAGATTCCATTGATACAGAGCCAATTCCAATAGACTTATTGGAGGGTCCCATTGGCGTGCATCCAGTAGGAATTGAACCTACGAATTCGCCAATTATGAGTTGGGCGCTTTAACCATTCAGCCATGGATGCTTAGCGGGGATCCTCGTACATGGTGAATAACCAAATTCCAATTGAAATGAAATCTTTAGGATAAATCAATGCAATTTAGGAGGACTCAATGAAAGGACATCAATTCAAATCCTGGATTTTCGATGTATTAATCTATTGTAACTGTAGTATACCTTATTGTCTCGAACTACGGCATTTATACGAGCGATCCACAAACGGCGAAAATCTCTTTTTTGCTTACCTCTATCCCGATAAGCTGAAACCAAAGCTCTTGATTCAACACACTTCCACTTTAGTGTCCGAGTAGATACTCTTATTTTCTCTCGAACCATAGTAATATTATTTGATCAAATCACTGAATTATTTATTTCTCTTGAAACCTCTTCAATGTTTATTTTTAATACCAGCTGTAGCCCGATCGAATAACTCATGATCATCCGAAGAGCTAGAACTAGAGTTGTCAGAAAGTGAACAAAAAGAAGGAGTGGGAATTGATGAAGAGCGTGCGAGAACCAGAATGACAGTTGGAGTAGAAGATGATGACGGATCTGAGGTAGAAGCAAGAGCTGAAGCGGCAGAATGGTTAAGGTCAAGAAGTACTTTCCAATCCCTCTCTTGTGCTCGGAAGTGAAAGGTAGTAGCAAGTTTTATCTTAGATTCTTTAGACAAATAGGGCTTTGGATTTTTCCTTACTGCAAAGAAGAAATAAATACGCATCAATTAAAAATAGAGGGAATGAATAGGGGAATAAACAAAAATAAAGAAAAGAATCGAAGCACTGGTGACTTACTGAAAATTCCCCATTTCTTGAAAATTGTCCAGCGGCCATCACCTCCCCAGTTCCCACCAATTAAGACTGTATCCCTCTCCCAACCCTTATCTTCTCTCGGGATCCTGGTTATTAATCCCCTTCTCTTTTCAAACAAATGAGGGACAAGATAATAAATGTCGACTCAGAATTCAACTATGTAGCATTGAAGGAGTTCATCTAGCCCTAAACCAAAATGGTACTTCATATTCAAAGCATCTACACCTATGAGGATTCTAGAAGAGGTAGGGGTAATTTGAGAAGGAGCCAAACCTACTGTGTGAAAGAACTGGGAAAGTAAATGAGAAAATGAAAGCTTAAGGCCTAGGGCTATGACAATAGGGCTAAGAGTGATTTGGTAAGGTGGATTACATGGAATGCCTATGGATTCACTCCCTCCTAACACACATAAAACGTCTGAAGGAAAAGATTCTCTATAACGGGCCAAAAACATGTTGACCTCCTTTGAGTTTCTTACTGAGGGTACGGGAATATCCCATTTCTCCATAATCAAAGAAAATGAAAGAAAAAGAAAGAAGGAGGACAATAACGAGAACTTACGAGATAGGAAACTGTAAGGTGAATGAAGAAAAAAGGGAAGGAAACCTTATGTGAGCAACAAATTTCAAATGAAAGTATAGAACGATTTGTTGGAACGGGGCAATCGAGGACTGAAGATAATAGAAATGTGACCGTTCGAGCTAACGGCTTGGAAGATGTGAATGATGAGAAAAGAAATGGAAAGACGTGACTGTTGATAAATAAGGAAATGACACGCGTAAGGCATCCTTTGAGCGGGAAGGTGAAGAGTTGCTCTGAAATGACACCTGTAAAGTACTCTCTGAGTGGGAAGATGAGAGGTTGTCCCAGGATAGCGCATGTAAGGTATCCTCTAAGCGGGAAGATGAAGAGTTGCTCTGAAATGACACGTATAAAGCATCCTCTGAGCGGGATGATAAAATGACAAAAGAATACGGGAGAAACAACCATAAATGCTGCATAAAAGAAGAGGCGTAAAGTAATGATGTGCAATGATGATAGAAAATTTAAATATTGCAAGTTAATTTCATTGTGTGATATTAAATGCAATATGGGAAAATGTACGAGTAGAAAATCATCTGAGAAGTCACATAAGCAAGGATGACCAATCAGAAGCGGGAAGGGTGGATTGCCACCATGACCGAGAGGAAAAACTTAAATGAACCGTTGATCTCATCATGTCCCACCTGACGGTTCAGATGTGAGCAGTTGTTAGATTAGATAAACTTAAGCTAATGTGATGAGTTTAATCTAGGAGGAATATTCTGTTGATTCTTCGGGTTTAGAGGGATTTAGCTAAATCTTGTAACTAATCAAGAGTTTATAAATAGAGGTCAATTGTATGTCAATTGATTCAATACAAACTCAAACAATAATACATTGGTTCTTGAGATTTCTCTCTCTTATTATTCTTATTTTTTGAGTGTCAGAAAATTTTTCATCACAATGTATGAGAATAGCCCTTCAAAATCTAAGTTGTTTAATTGAAAACAAACGACCGACAAATGCAAAATTTAAATATACTTTCTATATTTTTCTAACTGATATTAGCCTTTGTACTATATTGTTAAAAAAATGTAAATGCTAAGCCATGCATGTTTCGATAGGAGTATTGGTCTTGTCCTTTGTTCTATGGCTTTGTTACCATGATCATATTTCATATTCCAAATTAGAAAAGTGACAAACTTTAAGTAGCTAACAACTCTTGAAAAACAGTAGCCAACAACAAACTCAAGGTTAAACTAAGTGGTAAAGCCTTTGGATTTTGAGGTTTGTGTTTTCAGATTTAAACTTTTTAGATCCTCTTGGGTGCAATCAATTATTTTTTAACATCGTGTCTCCTGATGGGTTAAAGAAAAAGTAAAAAAAAAAACAATTTTTTTGGCCATTCACTTTCAACTATATAGTTCAGATCCCAACGGACAACTAAATATAAGCAACTATTATCTACCGTTCAAAAGGGAAGGGCAAATTAAGGAGTCTAAATATGTGAAATGCAGTCTATGCAATTCTAGGAATGGCAGAGATTCTCTTTTATTGGGTAACAGAGTTGAGTTTTTTGGCAAATAGCATAAGTAGTACCATTTACAAGTAGAAGAAAAAAAAAAAGAGAGAGTATATCTTGAGATGTGTTCCATCCCACCCGCCCTCTTAATGTTAATTTTAAATATAAATTAGGCTATAGCTTATGTCCAAACCGCAATATTCCAAATCTTTCTATTTTCCACCTATACGCCACACGAGTATAGCTAATTAGCTACCACATGCTTTCTTTCGATATCATTGTGGGATAGTTTTAAAATTTAGCCTTAAATTTTTTTTTTGAGATTAATATATTGTACAGCTAAAACTATAATTATTATTATTATTATTATTGAGAATATAAGGAAAAAATTGAGAATATTACAAGTATATGGATTGAAGTGAAACTAAGTGTAAGAAAGTATAAGGAATGATAAATAAATAAACAAAAAAACATATAATTATTGGGCACATATCATATTGCATAAGTATGCGTGTGCATGACGTATAAATTAAATTGGGAAAATTAAAGAGTGAAAAAAATGAAAACAAGACAAAATCATATTAAAGTTGAAAAAAGAAATAGAGGGATGAGAGAGAGGTCCAAAACTACAAATAGAAATGGAATACAGTCTGTTAGCCAAAGAACATTGTATTCCACTCATGCATAATGTCTACTTCCAGTACTCCACTTTAGGCATGAGATGATATTCAGTCGATGTGAATAGTTGATTTTATAATTGTACGGTTTAAATATATTGATTATATGAAATAATTTAATTACATATACTTAATTTTTAATGATAATTTTTTATTCAGCCAGATCTGGACCATCTATTTATAACAATATCAAAATTAAGAGTGAAAAAACTTGCTCCAATCAAAAGTGTTAAAGTGGAGAGTTTTTTTTCTGACTAATGAAATGGTCCGATGATAAGGACTTGTTTACGTTTCTATTTCTTTTTTATATATCTCAATCTTTGTATTACTTAAACTAATACGTGTTAAATATTAATTATGCACTTGTTTATCTCATTATAATTTATAATGATTATTGTTTCTAGCATTACGTTTTATAGTTAATTGAAGGTGCATACTTCATTTCAATCTATAAGCTAAAACTTAAATTGTCTCAATTTATATATATAGATTTAAGTGACAAATACTAATATTGCCTTGTTGAAAGATTTAAAATTATACTTGCTTTTAATTTATAAGATCTATTAAATTTCAAGACTAAATTTAAACTTAGAAGATTAATTTATTCAATTCCATATAATGGCGTCCTTTCAATAAGATTGTTTTTATTTGCGATCAACATTTTAAATTTATATATTAAGTGTGGATTTTTTTCTACACAGGGCGAAAAATCCATGTAATGAACTGGGGTTTTCCCCCTTTATTTCCCTATTTTCATTTTTTTTATTTTTTTCTTTTATAGTCTAACTATTCACCTATACAACACAAATTTTTTAATTAAATTATTATTATTTAGTTTAACGCGTGTTGCAACACGTGTTAAGAGTTATACTTGATAAATTGAGCAATCTATCATTTTTACATATATCAAGACACTCACACATACAAGATGAAACAGTAAAGGAACACAAGAGTGACAATATTACACTATCATCCTAAAATATATGAGATCATAGGAAAGAAGGTCAAAACTAAATATCCAACACCCGGATTCTCGATAATGTTTAAATCTAGTCCGTTCAATCAGATCTAGGTGTATTAAATTTATTAAAAATTATATTTTAATAAAATATTAATATAAAAATATTTGAGTGAGATCTAAATTAACTGTTGTTTCTACTTGGCAACGGCAAACAAACCAATTCCCCAGCACCCAAAAAACAAAAGAGAGAAAAAAAGGCGTTGCCACACCTATATAAATAACACTAAATCGATCTCACAGACTAAAACCATCTTTCAATCCTTCTACTTCTAGCAATGAAGACCCTTTATCCTTCTCCCCTAACCCATCTTCTCACACTAATCATCATCCTTTCTCTTTCTCAAACAGAAGCCATCCTCAATCCCAAATGCTCAACCCAAGACCAGACCTCAAACCTCCAAATCTTCCACATCTACAGCCCATGTTCACCATTCAAACCATCAACCTCTCTCTCATGGGAAGAGAGTATGGTTCAAATGCTGACCAAAGATCAAGCAAGGCTACAATATTTGTCAAGCTTAGTGGCCGGAAAATCTGTGGTGCCCATTGCTTCAGGCAGGCAGATTATTCAAAGCCCAACTTATATAGTTCGGGCTAAGATTGGAACTCCTCCACAGACTTTGCTTTTGGCTATGGATACTAGCAATGATGCTGCTTGGATTCCTTGTACTGGCTGTGTTGGTTGCTCTTCTTCTCTTTTTTCCTCTTCTAAATCTTCTTCCTTTAAGCCTCTTCCTTGCGAAGCTCCTCAATGCAAGCAGGTAATTTGACTTTTTTTCGGTGATTTTACTCCACGCGCTCACGCGCCGCCTGCTTGGCTCTCTTTCTCGTCTATCTTAAATTTATATAGGTTGTGTTTTATATTTTTGATGGAGGACTATATTACTGTATATTTACGTTTATGCCCTTTGATTCTATGTGAGATTTATTTTTGTGGCTTATGTGAGTAATAGTACGTATGTGTGTGTATACGTATGTGTGTAGTATGTATGTATATGTATTTTAGTTGGAATGTACAGTAGATGTGTATATACACACATACAGTTGTCCCTTCTTCTGGAAATATTAGTAAGGGAGAATGTAGCCCCAAAACACTAAGATTTTATTCTCTATCATCTGTAATCCAATGTAGTGCTACAGTTTTTTCCATGTCATGGACCACCTTGTTACACAACAAAATCCTTTCTGTAATTTGATTCATCATTCTTATGAGGTATGTTTATCTTTATTTTAAATGTTTTAAGAAACATTTGAATATCTATTTTATTATACATATGTTAATAAATACCATAATTATGTGCTTAAAACAACAACATTCGTGAACTAAGTTGGATTTAAAGTAATGTTTTAAATCCATATATCTCAAGCGAAGCACTCATTCTTTTGTTTTCAAGATTTAAACATAACGTACAAATACATGAGTTATAGCATGGTTACAAACTAAATCTATCGATGATTAATTATGTGTTGATCTAATGGATCACTTATATATAATATGATACCCTCCTAGAATCACGCATACAAAAACACATTTATTTTCCTTTAAATATGAAAGTGGCTCCTATGATTAGATTTTTAGAGCATGTCCCTATGATTATGATTTATGCTTAATTACTTTTTTGAGCATCTAATAATGCAATGAGTTTCATAAGATTCACTCACCCATTCAAAAAGACACTTTTTAAAAGCTCCCAAAACATACATTATATCCTCTCTCTCTCGTGCACACACCGACAAGAAAAAGTCACGGGCAGAATACCTTTTCCTTGACGCTTTTCCCACTGTCACTGGCAGAATAGAAAAAGAGAATAGGCTTTTACATTCCCAATCAGTTGATCCACGTGAAAAATTTCAGGTACCCAATCCCACTTGCACTGGTAGCGCGTGTAGTTTCAACTTAACTTACGGCGGCTCCTCCATAGCTGCCAACCTAGTTCAAGACACAGTCACCCTGGCTACCGACACCGTCCCTGCCTACACCTTGGGCTGCATTCAGAAGACCACTGGTAGCTCTGTCCCACCGCAAGGGTTATTGGGCTTAGGGCGAGGCCCATTATCACTTTTATCACAGACCCAAGACTTATACCAATCCACATTCTCCTACTGTTTACCCAGTTTTAAGTCCGTTAATTATTCTGGGTCGTTGAGGCTTGGGCCCATTGGGCAGCCCAAGAGGATTAAATACACCCCATTGCTTAAAAATCCAAGGAGATCCTCTCTTTATTATGTCAACTTGGTCGGAATTAGGGTTGGCCGAAAAATTGTTGATATTCCTCCTAATGCTTTGGCATTTAATCCCGTCACTGGTGCCGGAACCGTCATTGATTCAGGTAAACATTCTAAACTTTATCTTTTGATTGTTTTCCCTACTTTAAAAAAATTATTTTTGTTGTTGATCATATTATATGTATGGAATCAGTATTAGTACTAATACCGGTAATAAATTAGCGACGATAAAGACAAGAATTGATCAAGATCTGACCGTTCAATCATATCTAAATGGTCTAGTGCAACTAATTTTGTATTAAAATATTAATTACTCAAATCCAAACTACTTCTCTCTCGACTCTTAACAAGGGCATGGAATTCAAATCCACCGGTAACGTGGTAATACTGTTCAGCTAACAATGAATCCAATTTAATATTCTAAATTGTTTGTTCTGATTAATAATGTGGAGCAGGGACTGTATTCACAAGGCTAGTTGAGCCAGTATACGTGGCAGTGAGAGATGAGTTCAGAAGGAGAATGGGGAAGAATGCAACAGTGTCAAGCTTAGGTGGATTCGACACATGCTACTCTGTCCCAGTCACCATACCAACTATAACCTTTATGTTCACTGGCATGAACGTTACTCTTCCTCAAGACAACTTCTTAATCCATAGCACCGCCGGCAGCATTACCTGCTTGGCCATGGCTTCCGCACCTGACAACGTTAACTCTGTCCTCAATGTCATCGCCAACATGCAGCAACAAAACCACCGCCTTCTGTTCGACATCCCTAACTCGAGGCTAGGCGTCTCCCGAGAGCTTTGCACTTAATTAATAAATTTGTTACTTTTTTTTCTCTGTGTAACTTAATTTGGTTCTGTGGTGTTGTGTGTTGGTGTTTGGTCCTTTTAGTTATGTTTGTGTGATTTAATTTAGCCGTGGAAGTGAAGGAGAGTAAGGTATTTATGTTATTTTGGTGGTGGTTTTGGGGGCATTTTGGTAATAGAAGGTTAGTGGGAACTAGCAGGGGAGAAAAGGAGAAAATTAGAATGAGTGAAGAGTTTGAAATAATAATATGTGGCTTTTTGTTATGAATTCGTATTAATTATTTGATATTAATATATGAGTATGTGTCAACTAGCTTTTTTTTATTTGCATGTGCCCACTAGTTTTCTGTAGTAAATTTGTGTTTTTATTTAGATCACTTCCTGTTTACCTATTTACGGTTTATATATTTTGTGAAATAAAGTTTATATATTGAATCTTTTAAATATATTTATTGTCTAATATAATTTTTTTTCCAAAACTAGCATCAATTATTTTTCCCACAAAAAAAGGCATCGAGATGAAAACTATGGAAGATACATTCATTTTCTTAAGAAATTACACCATATTCTATCCTAAACTCAAGCAAATAGCGGAGTCCCTAACCCTATATGAGGTATTCGACGCTACATTGGAGCACTCCTCTGGTGGTGTAGGATGTTATTGGTGCATCCGGGGTTGCTTGGTACTTTCGGTGTCAATGTTACCTGCGAGTATCCAATCTTAATACGTCTAGTTAAGAGTGTTATGAAGTATACCAGGTGGAGTATGAGTACACAAAAATATATATGCATGAGAGTTTGGTTGGTACGACGACGGGTTTTGAGTATCTATACATAATTACTCGATCTATATATAATTTCATTTCATTTAATTTTTTATTTTATTTTATATCTAATAGAAAGTTAAAATTGAAAAACAAAACTCTAATTAGCCACCCCAAAAGAAAAAAAAAACTAACTCTACAAACCACGTTACAATGAAACTAAGTTTTATATGATTCGAAGATTTAGATGTGTTTGCCATTATTTTTTTATTTTTATTTTCACATTCTAAAACATTACTGTTGAATTTTAGCAAGAACATATATGAGCTTGCATGAATTTTATAAATTTACATTTATGTCTGTGTAATCTGGTAAATAAATTACTTACCCCGGCAATTGTTGTAAAAGAAAAGGGGGACATTTTTGTAATTCACCCCTATATTCATAATTTTCGTAGTTCGTCATATATACCCCACCCATTTACATCTCTACCAGGGACATTCATGGGCTTAATGTTATTTTCTATAATGCCTCTTTTACAAGACATTAAAGGACAATTGGGTAAATTTAACTTTTTACAGTAACTTCAACGTGTATTTCGTATTTTGGTAAATAAATTTGAGTTTCGTATGATTTTTGTATGTCATTTGCATTACGTAATTCTACACTTTGATATTCTATTATCTGTATTCTTGTGAGAATCAACTCATTGAGGAATGTTGCTTTCAGTTTATAACATTTATCTCATAACATCTCACTCTGCATCATTCAAAGATAGAAAATCGTTTAAATACTTCCAAATAACAATTTAACAGAAAGCTTCTTTAACAATTTAAAGGATTGTCATCGTCATGCATAAATAAAGACCGTTAAAAAATCTTACCATAAAAAAACGTCATTTAGCTTTTACGAATTTCAACACTATTATATGTTATGATTGCATAAAAAAAATATTAGATGTAGAGATGCTCTAAAGAAATTTCATAAAAAAATATTACCTTCAAATTCAACTTCTTTGTTGCTGAATACATTTTAGCTAGTGGGCATTGGGCAACTAGAAGAGTTGACACCAAAGTAAACAATTTTTTTGTGCCAACTGAATTGAGAATATTATATATAAGCAAAGATAATATTATAAGTATTTTTATATATTAAAATAATAATATTTTAGTTAATAATCATATCATAGATGTTTTTCTAAAAAGAACTTGCACATATTTTAAAGTAAATTTATGTGTATGTAAATTTATTTTAAGAAACACTAGAGTTTATATTTTTTTATAGAAATGATTCCGTATACTAAAATGATTTTTAAATAAAAATATTTATTAAATATATATAAATTGGAGTAACATTTTTTTAACCATTAAAGTATTTCTAACATAGTGCTCTCAAATTCACCCTTATTTGTTATGGTCTCTAAAAAAGTGAGAAAGCTTTCCCTAGTGGTAATGAATCCAACCAAAGCTTTCAAAAAAGGTATAAAGGAAAGCTTAAAAAAAGAGAGAAGGATCAAAAAGAGAAGCCAAAGGTTAAGCACATTGGCTGGTGGTGGAGAATTGGTGATTGTGATGAAGTGGGTGACAGACCCACGTGAATGACCCACCACCTTCACCACCTGTATCGCCACCACTACCACCACCAAACCCTCACCCCAAAATACATCCATTGGATTTCTTTGTTGGCTTTTTTCCAACGCTAACTGCCAAAGTTACCTAACCAAACTACATAACCAATTAACGAGTTGGGTTAGTAATATTTCTTAAACTTGTTATAAATTAGCAATCCTAATACATAAATTCACCTTAATCCAACATTTTTAGTTTTGAAGATTCTGTGATATCTTATTAACATCGTAACTGCAATCAAGTTAGCTCTAATATTCAAAGTAAGCAAAGTGATCGAGAAAATAATATTTAAAGAAATAATTTAGAATGATCAAATTCACTTCAACTTAACAATTAAGTTTTTGATATATGAAATAACTTGATCTAACTGATATGTCATGTCAAGTTTAATGTATCATGAGCAATTTAATCAGAAATAAGAAATATACGGTGAATAAGAAAACACATGCTTGGGTATATATATACAGGCACTAAATTAATTAGAGAATTTATAACTTATGCTTTAAAATCATATGAATTATAATGGAAACAACTCATTATTCGTGAAGTTAGATGATACAAAATCAGTAATGCATTATTATAAATAATGACCAAGATAAAAAAAAAGCCTAGTAAAAAAAGAAAAATAAAGGTATGAGGTTAGCATGATTAAAAATTTTGACAAAGTGTAAACGTCTCGGTTGCCCACTCAAACCTATGGCTTTTTCCCTCTTAGACTTTTCCTTAATGCTAGTGGCTCTTTTATCTCTCTCTCACTCTTACTTTTGTTGGCCACTAATGCTAGTGGTTCTGCATTCTTTCTCTCCCAACCATTCCAACTAAGCTAATGTTACTACTAATATATCATTTAAAAATATAATATCTAAAATTATTAATGTTAAAATTCGAAAAATACTGACAACAGAAAGCATCTATAAAGAAATAAATACGAAGTCTTTCCTACAGTTTTGTCATTAATTCCTATATTTTCTATTGGGTTATGTAGACTTTCTACAAGGGGTATTGTTTAGATGTTAGTAGGTAATGAAGAAAATGAATGGGGTAAAGTCTCTTTAGAATGCATGGGGTAGAATGGAGAGAGAGGCTAACCAAGGAAACCCATCTCTCCTCCCTAACAACACCATTTCTTCCACCACCACCATCAAGGAAGAGTCTATTTCAAGAAAGCTTATCGTCAGGGGTGGTGGCAGCATCAACAATAGATTAAAGAGAGATGAATGGAGTGAAGGAGCAGTTTCAAGCCTTCTTGAAGCTTATAAAAGTAAATGGGTTTTGAGAAATAGAGCAAAGCTAAAAGGGCATGATTAGGAAGATATTACGAACTATGTTTCATCATGTGCTAATTGTACAAAATCACCCAAGACTCAAACTCAGTGCAAAAACAAGATTGAATCAATGAAGAAACGTTATAGATCAGAATCTGCTGTTGCTGATTCTTCTTCTTGGCCTTTATACCCACGTCTGGATCTTTTGTTACGCGGGAATGGGCAGCCAATGGCCGCAGCTGCTGCAGCCACGGCAACACCACCGCCACAACTTCTTCCCCCACCGCAACCACCAATATCATTACCTCCGTTGACTCATGTCAACCCACCTTTGATGCTGCTGGAACCATCACCAACGCTGCCTCCGCCGCCTCCGCCCCTGCCACCACCAGCACCGCCGCTTCCTGCTCCTCCACCTGTTAGATTGGCTCAGAATTCGCTTGAATCCAACGGTGTAGATAGGACGATGACTAAGGTCTTAGTAGTGAACCTGATCATTTCCTTTTTCTATTTTTCTGCTTTATAAATTTATAATTTAGTTACTTTTAAATTAATTAAAACCAACCATATTATTGTCAGGCGGAGTGATTCTTTTTTATAAAGGTTGCCAACATCTAATTACAAAATTCCTATATTGGCGGTGTTGACTTTATCTCAACTACTACATAAAAAAATTAAAAAAAAAATTGGGTTTAACAAGATGTTAAAGAAAAATACTAAATGTGAAGACACATTGTAATTATTGATTGTTTTACACACATGCTATCATGAATATTTTTGGATAAAATTTTTGTATCAATAACAAATTTTACATGATCATTGACAGGAAGATGGAGGAGGAACCAAATTATCCGACCATTTATCAGACAAAAACAACATGGAGACCGATAGTAGCACACCAGCCCTTTACAGCAGCAAAGAAAAGTCGAAGTCCAAGAAAATGAAAATGAAAGCGGAGAAGAAGAAAAGGCCGGTAAGGCGGTTAGAAGAATCGGAGATAGCGTCAAGCATTCGGTGGCTAGCAGAAGTGGTAGTGAGATCGGAGCAAGCAAGAATGGAGATGATGAGGGATATCGAGAAGATGAGAGTCGAAGCCGATGCTAAAAAAGCCGAAATGGAACTCAAACGAACCGAGATTATCGCTAATACGCAGTTAGAGATTGCTAAGCTCTTCGCAACTGCGGGTAAGGGTGTTGATCCTTCCTTAAGAATCGGAAGAAGTTAAAGAATAATTATATGAATGAATTAGCTCTAATTTAACCATATGGTATGATACTGCATGCATTATTCATTGGAATGACTTTGGAGAAACCAAAAGGCCTTTGAGGATAACTTAACTGTTTTGAAAAATGATTTAAATTTTGTTTATCAAGTTGAGTTAGCAGTGTGTAAATACTCTCCCCTCCTACTTCAAAACAAACAAATGAGGAAAAATTAAGTATTAAAATCTGAGGTAAACGTGTGATCAAGTCACATATATTATTAAGTCATAGTGATTTGAGTATGTGATATTTTATAACGTTACTCATTATAACTTGATTTGAGTGTCAAGTCAGAAATATACATCCCTCATTCTACGCTATTCTCTTAGCATTAGAGAGCTTTGATGTTATTAAAGTGAACTAATTATAGGCAAAAAATTATGGGTCTTACGGAGGTGACATGTATTCCATAAAATGGCCATATGTATATTATAAGTTTGATAATATTTATGGATGCTAAAACTTATTGGTCAACTGGAGTAGGTTGGAAATGTGCAATTGAGAAACATTAATGAACATACTCTAGTCACTTTTCAGGTCGTTTGGTTTTCGGTAAATTAGGGAGTGAATGAGAATAATTTTTATTCGTATATTTGTTTGAGGGTATTTAAGACGGCATTTGATGCATGGATGAGATCATATTGCCCATAATTCTCCCTCTAAGGGTGATCTAGTAGCTCCTTAAGAGAGGAAGTATCGATCATGCTCCCTCTTCATTCACATTCTCTTTTCCATCTGCCATCTCTCTCTCATGTTTAATCTCTCATTGTCCTTTTATGCTTCATTAAATAATCTCAACAAAATATATATATTAGAAATTTCATGAATAAAATTTTGATTTTATGCAAATCACACTTCCTATGTAGTTTTTTTAACCCGATTTTGTTTGGGCATCGGGTCTTTTTTACCTAAGGTAATATGTTTTTTTAACCTAAAATTTGGTGAGGTTGTTTTAAAATCACTGGCTATTGTGACTCAAAATATAATGGGTTTTTTTAAAACCTATAAATTAATAGAATTGATAATGTCTATATAAATTTTCAATAATAAACATAATTTTGTCACACATTTTAAAAAAAATCAAATATAACACTTTTCTAAAAAAAAATCTAACAAATTGATTTCAATTTAATAGTTTTTATATTAAATTATTTACTAATATACCCTTTTAATTATCNATATATATATATATATATCTTACTCTCTCTCTCCCCTAAAATATCTCTATCCCCATATCTCTCCCTCTCCCTCCATCCCTCAGTCTCCCATTAATCTACTACAAGATTTCAATGCATTACCAAACATAGTAATATTTTATTCTCACCAATCACATGACTACATGTAATCTTACAAAGCCCGAACCAAAAGACCCTTAAGGGAAGGGATCCCTTTTTTTGGATTAGCACTAGGTATGTGGAGCATAGCTAGTTCTCTGACTTATCTCAAGGGTGCGCATGCTCTCAGCTAGGAGTTTTTCATAAGTGTACAACGGGTAAATTAATGGACAAATCCCTAGGTGAAGACCACGAGATAGCATGACCTCTAATTCGAACTCGTGATCTGGAAGAAGCAAACTCCAAGCCCACACACAGTGACCATTTGCGCTACACTTCATGGTTGGGAACCCAATGTCTATTCACTCATTAACAAATTTTATTGAAGGATACACGATTGATCAATATATGTTCCTATAACAAATTGAAAGATTGATATGTAAAAATCATAGAGTACTAAATAAGATTTGAAAATTAAGAGTTGCATAGTGAAATTGCAGTTGCAATCGCAAATAAAATTTAATTAAAGTTCAACCACTACTACAAAAACGGGGTTAGATGACGGGTAAAACCCGACATTATAACCCTATATTGACGGCTGACCGACTATTATCTACCGAGCTGTCATCTTTAGTCATTTAAAAGAAACCATCATTATAAGGGAGTATAATGACGGGGAATGCCCGTCACGTAGGTTCTGCGAAAGGTAGATAGATGATGGGGAATCTCTATCATCCTAGTTGCCGCAAAAAGCATATAGATGATGGGGATTACCTGTCATTTTAGATACCGCCAAAAGCAAATAGATGACGGGGAATCCCCGTCATCTAAAATTCAAGAAAAAAAATTTATTTATTTAATTAAATAAAAGCTTGGCAAATAGAAGATGTTTTCCCTTTTAAAATTAACAAAATTTTTATCAGAAAATGTATAGAAAAATAGCCATCCTAAAGTTTCTTCTTCCAACTTTTCATCAACTAACAGAATCCAATACGTTAACTCATTCTAATTTTCATTTAGTTTAACTAGAACCATGGATCAAAATAATACTTTAGTTAAGTATATAGTACATAATCAAATTCATAGCAAAACTGTAGTAAAATTGACAGGAAAAGCATATAATTGAAACCTCTAAAAGCATCAAATTAGAATGCTAAAGTTACTTGTTATGAGCAGGTATAGATGAAGTTGGTCATGATAGAGAAAATCATCGTATTATATAATAAAAATAATAATGATTATAATTATAAAAGATATATTTCAAAATGGGAAACATCTCAACATACAATTTTTTAACAATTCTTTCACAATAATTATCAACAACAATCAAGAATAAATTATCAGAGCTTTCTTTCACATTTTTACGCAACACACTCAACTAGGGATGCAAACACATAATATGATTCTTTTCTTGAATTACATAAAAAATATACCTTCCCTATAATCAATAGCCAAAGAAAAACTTGAACTTTAAGATATACACACAACTTCCAAATGAATTTAAATAAAATAACTTATCGGAGGAAGAAAAACTTTTTAGCATCACATTCAGGCAATATATATAGACAAATAAGTTATATATATATATATATATATATATATATTATTAATATTTAAAAATTCATCTATTGTGGATGATTTATAGGTTGATTCAGACCTATGACTATCGGAATCAGTATTATCATCTTGGTTAATTACTTTTAATTCTTAAAATACTTCACCAATATTTTCAGACTTAGAATCTAAACTACTGTCTTGGTTAACAATATTAACAGAGAAGATGACTCAGTGAATTTATTCTTTAATTCATGAATCATTTTATCAATTTTTTTATTAATTAGAATAATTTTTAAAGTAGTTTTATCTGAAAGATTTATTAAAAGTTAATCTTATCTTGTTAATCAATTTTCTGTTTCTGTAGAAAAATTATATGAATGGAATATTGATGGTCTTTCTGAACAAGAAGTCCTCAATAGATTACAACACATGGCAATGGTAGCTAATAGCTACATTATCTCTCACAATTTACTTCATGAAGAAGTAATAAATAAATATATATAAAATCATTTACCAGTAATATACAACTAATAATACTCACCTCACAACACGAAGAAAGCAGCCTTTCTGCCAAACCAGGTTTCTTGTTGGGAAACTGAAAGGAATAAATTCCAACATATCAATGTTGGGGTTGGACGCAAAAGCATTAGCATGTTAGAAATAAATGACCAAGACAAGTAATCTAGAAAAAGAAAATGATATGACGATGGAAGGGGAACGGGAAAAAACATACAAGAGCATGATACTAATAATATGAAGAAGAATTTTTCAATTCAATTACTTATATTGCAATTTTTCGTAGAATTTTTTAATTCAATTACTTGAAAGATTCCTTACATGCAAAAATCTAGACTATTTTATTTCTTTTTCTTTGCTTATAGTTATGCATAATTGAAAAGATCACTCACTTCTCTTTCTCTTCTTATAGTTATGCAGAATTAAAAAGACCACTCACTTCTCTTGCATGTTAACTCAACCGCTAGCTATACATTACCTTTGACTTATATTATCCAAACAGGCAAATGCCATTGAAAAATAAAGGCTAAGAAAAAGTTGAGTTGAGTGCAAATATAATTAAGAAGGAAAAAATCATACACACAAAGGCATATGTTTCAAAACTGAAAAAGTTTTGAAAAGATATTGGCGCATAGGCATTTCAAATAACAGAAAATATGATATTAATTACTAAAATCACTAAGCAAATAATTGTGACATGTCCATCATTTATCCATAAAAGTAAACTTTTGACCTTATCATCGACATGTTCGACCTACAGTAAGAAAGAATTACGTGGTTATCACAAGGAAAGATAAGAGCTTCAGAGATGAAATTCGAGGAGAAAATACAGGGTAGACCAAAATATGTTCAAGTATAAAACCACCTAGCAGTTTGACAAGAAAAAATATATTATTATAACCAGCATTTTCAATTACATGCATAGCCATAGGGGAAGCATCTCACTTTTTTGGATACTAGTTATTTTCCCATGTCCACCCATCTATTTTTTGCTACCTGGGCACAACCAATTTTGAATACTGCGGGGTCCAGTTTTTTCTGCACTGATATATGCATTTTTGAGAAGATGTTAGAGGAAAACCATAAGATACCACATATATACAACATATTAATACTAATTCAGAAGGTGGAAAAGGCATGATTTCGGTATGAAAACCTCATGTCCCAGGCACCACCACAAATTTAGTTTAGATATAAATCGCTATATTTGATCACACATAATTTTTTGCAAGATTCATTAATATGTTATCCGTTTAATTTTTAAAAGAAGAGACATAATCACCTGCAAACTCTTCTTTTGAGATGCCCTCAGGGGGTATAGCCAGGAATAGTTGCACTCCTGGAGACCCGGCAGCGGCATAGGCCTTGCCCTCATAAGTAAGAACCCACGTCTACTTCTTAATGTCCTGCACATTTCAACATTCACAGAGTAAGCAATTGATAATTTGAAAAGTCAAGGCCTACAATCAACAATTTATCAACCAGCAATCCAAAAGCATATAGAATAATACTAACAAAATGATAAAAAATAATAAAACGTAGAAACTTAAATCTTTTGTTATTTTATCGTTGCATTTTCGCACTATATCACTGCAAACAAGGTAGCGATATAGATCCATGGAAATGGACTAGCATGGAAAACCTGTAAGTACCAGATGCTGGGTTAGAGACGTATGCTTGAACATTAAAAAGATAGAGCAGCAAAAATCGAGTGTCGGTGAATACATGGACAAACAATATAAATATGAGTCTTCATTCCCTATGCCCCAAAACAAACTGAGTCTAACTTTCTTGAAAAATAAGTATATGTTCATGAAGAAGTATACTTATAGGGCAATAGATGGGAAAATGTTAAAACTACTGAAAGTTCCCGTGAATAATCTACATATAATCTTCCATTGTCGAATTATCATACATATGTATAAGCACCAAGTCACTACAATATGATCCCACATTGCCACCCTTATAAACTACTGATTGCGGAACCACTATAAAAAATCGATGAAAATTCATCTTACGTTCAATGGAATATTAGGGGTAACAACATATCATTTGAAATCTGGCATTCCCTTCACCATAAATTTTAGAAAGCAACTCAGGAAACTCATCAGCCATAACTCATAAGCAAATAGAAACCTAATTCTCAAAATATTTCAGATCCAATTATTGAAAATGAGAGTTAAAGACAAAATAGAGGAATAAAGGAACCAATAGAGAAAACATTTGAAATAAACAAGGATAACTCGCAACTCGCATATTTTTGCGGGGAGCTACGTAAGCTTTAGGGCAGCTTTAATGGGAGCTTCACGAGCTTCAGGTGAGAGAGAGAGAGAGATTGGGGCAGATTGACAGCTTGGCTTAAAAAATTGAGGCATTCATGTCTGAATCGGAGCTGCTAGGGCATTTCTGAGAGGCGAAGCCAGGGCTTGGGGCAGAGATGACGGCTTGGTTTCAAAACCAAGGCCTTCATGTCTGAATCGAAGTTGGCATTTGTGAGAAATTCTAGCTTCGATTGAGAGAGAATGAGAGGGAGAGAGAGTAACCAGAGGCAGTCGCCACTATGATAAACGAGAAGACAAAAATGACAAAGCAAACCTAAAATTAGGTTTAGATTGATTATATAGTGTGGCATTTTCATAAATAAAACGAACTTTGAGATAAATAGTAAAAAATTTTACACCGTAAAACAATGACAGGTTTTTTTTCACTATCATAATAAGAAGTTATATTGACAGTCAAAAAATTAGCTGGCGCAGTAGAGAACACATTTATGTGCTGGTCACCGCGGTGCGTGCGCGGCGAAAGTGTGGAGACGCGTGACCTTTTAAAAAATTAAACTTTTAATAAAAATGAATCTTTTAATAAAATAGAACTTGTACAATGCTATGATAATCAAATAAATTTTTTTATTAAAAACTTTTTTTCAATCGATCAGGATCCATTATATATTTATAAGTTAAATCTATGACATACAAGGTTATGAATCATATACATCTTGTCGTCTATATCAAGTATCCTTGCAAAAACAGGTCGATCCTCCATTTCCACGAAATCATTCCGATGATCAGTAGAATTCAAGATCCACAACAAGATCTTCGAAGTCAATCCTCAATGCACTAGGGCGTGCGTGGGCACGTAGAATATTATAAGACACTTTTTCTATCTCTAGATATTCTCAACACATAAGATCTATAGATTTATTGAGAATGATTTTAGTGAGACGATTCACTAAAATAACATGATGATTATTCTTTTAAAGATTTTATTAACATTTAATCATAGAAGAAAATCTCTCTAACACCAATCGTGTTCTCAATTCAACTTTTGATTGACGAACTGATGATCTGATCAACTAATTCTCTCCTCTTCTTTCAACTACTTAGGTCATTAGAATAATATATGTATATATTCTAGATAATGGTGTATCAAATTTTTAGGGATAAACTAAAATAATATCTAATTATAAATTTATCAATTGTAGTAGGACCCACTATAATTGTGCACAACTGCAGTGCCACGGGAGCACCTCAGTAGTTCACGTCAATTTCTGATACCCTATAAGTGAGTGACACGTGGCAATTACTGCAAATTAAATATTTATTTTAATCAGATAATTAACTAGATATCAGTTAATTCAAAATTAACATATTTGATTATCCCTATCAATTAATTTATCTGTTATTTTATAAATAACAGATTTAGTTGATTTAAATAATTATCTAATTTCACAAATTACATATTATGTTTAACTTATTAATAATTAAAAAATGATAATTATATATATAATTTCTGAAAATTATATTTAAATATATAAATAATTCAATTAATTAATTCTTAATTAATTAGTCACACATAATTATCTCATAATTATGTACTCGCCCCAGAATAAAAAATCCTTTTACAAGTCAGTCATTTTCTCATGTCATGAAATATTCACACTCTACACAGCGTAGTATAGAGGTGACTTAGGGACCATGAACCTATAATCCTAAGTTCCAATAAACCAGATTGTTGATTAAATTTTTTAATTAAATAATCTTATTTTTTTACTTCCATTATTACTCCACTATAAATATGAAATTACACTCTTAGAGATTATAGAATGTATTTATAGAGTATTCTCATTTATTCCACTGACATAATCATATCATGTAGTTCTGTCCTCCAATTATTGGTTCACAAATTCTAATTGGTCAATATTATCGTTTTACCCTTCTAATTACTTTTTGATCCTTAAGTACCATTAATCCACTAGTGAATGACTAATTTATAATCTTATTATAAATTTGAACTCAATAACTATTCAGTCTTAGAATTAACACTTAAGAGAACCCATATACGATCCGTTAGGAAAGCTTAGATTCCAAATCTTGTAAGATCATGTCCTCAGTCATCCACATCACTGAATCTTCAAAACAAAAGTCACTAGCCTGATTAACAAATGGACCTTAATGAGTTAATCAAAAGATCCAGTAGACATGCAAATGAGCTCATGACTACTCAGGATTTAGACTGGTTTACATATGATCATCGAATTGATGTGTATTAAATCTTTATGATAAACGCCACGTTAATAAATATATTAATTCACATCGATCTTGTCATATATAATCTTATTATATAAAGTACATTCACTAAGATGTCTATCCACATCAATGATGTGGATCTAGATCACACGCATTCATAATGCTTAGTGAACCGTACTAGCAACCATTCATTAAAGATTTCATACTTTAATATGTTGCTGAAAATTTTATTAATTATCTATGATCTTAATCCTCCCGTACTAATACAGGATTATAATCTCATTAATGTATATAGAATTTTCAGATATTTATATAAATTATTCAACAATAATTTAAAAGAACAATTATAAGAAAAATATAATCCTCTTTAAATGTCATATTAAAATGTCAATACTCATACTTAGAGGGCATAACCCTCAATATTATGATAGCTAAATTTTGAGCTTTCATTTTACCCGAATTAACCCCACCCTACACTATTTTTTTTGACAAATTTTAGAGAGTTGTCATTGTATATGTCACTTTCATAGTAGCAAGTTAAGATTTGGCTTAAAAAAATTGTAGCAGATAATTGGTCAATTCTATTTAATTTGAATTTAAAATTGTAATGATTTGTGTGTTATAACCAATGTGTTTTATCAGATTTATTTATTTATTAAAATTAAATATGATAACTCTTTTAGTCACCCCATGATTTTAGAATGGTTATAATGAATTTTTATTAGTTTTAATTTAAATGTTTGTTTAGTTAATTATATTGCAAATTCAAAGGCAGTATTCCATCTGAATTAATTCATTTTGACTCCTTATATTTTCATTTTTTGCATTTTTATGTTTTTATTATTCTGCTTTTCTTTTTGGTTAGTAAAACTCTGCTTCTCAATGACTAATTATGTTAGTAAATGTTTAAATGTAAAAACATTACAATATATGTTAATTAATTTATGTAGAGTTAACACAGATTAGTTCAAATGTTAATTCATTTTAAAGTTTTTAAAATGTTAATACATGATAACCAATATATTAATATCATATTTATGATAGTTTTTCTTTCTTGACAATAAATTGTTATAATCGTTGTTGTTACCAAAAATCGTTGTCGTGAGCTGGCGTGCTATCTCCCCTTCACGTGGGGATCGTTACAACCTGAAATCTGCACAACAAAAAGGAAGAGCTCTAGAGATGAAGAGAACTGTGAGTGGTTTTCTCGTTGAAGAGCCTCTAATTCCTAAGTCAATATCCTAGAGAAAATTTAGCAGAGTTTCCCTTTTAGGAGAAATTTTACATACCTTACACTCTCTATAAATGGGGTATTTATACCAAGCTTTGGGAGAGAGATGCATGTCAAATAAGCTTCGGACGAGGTGACAAGCTTTGTTGAAATGACGAGCTGGGAGTAACATTAGATGCTTTTATCCCCCAAGCTGACGTGCATTAAATGTCAATTTGCCTTCCGCCGTTCCGGATGTGGAGGATGGAGCTGTTTGGTTGTTGACTCAACACTTCATCATGGAGATTTGAAGTCGACCAGTGCCTATTGTAAATAGGAAGACGCCACGTGGAGCGTTACTTTCGAAGAATAAAGATGACGCCTAACACAGGGCTAGCCGAGCTCCTGCATCAAACCTTCCCCTAGAAGCTTTCTAGTTCACGTTGGTCGACGTTCCCCGAGCTCTTTTGGAGGCTGACCTAGTCAGGTCAGTTCCTTCCATTTTTTGGGCTCAGCTCTCCACTTCCTCTTTGTTTAAAAGATAAGAGGGTGTGACATTGACGTCACCTGGGTGCAGTTACAGGTGTGATCTAGTCACAATAAATGATAAATATAGCACGAGAACATGGAGGTTGAGATCTGAAGGGTGAATGAGGAGCACTTTGAGCCAGGCTATAGAAGGTGACAAAATACTCTTTGGAGGAGGAATTTAGAGAGAATTCTCCAAGTCTAGTAAGTAGAAAAGTATCAAATGAAGAAAAAGTGTCAAAAATTCCTTTACAATGGAAAGAATATCTCTATTTATAGAAAAGCTTCCATACGGGCTCCATTCTAATTAATCTCTTATCTAATTGGCAGTGGACCTTACGTAATGACAACTCAACAAACTCGTTGAGATGCAATGTCCAGTTATCGTTTGTTATAACCATAAGTACGTGGGCTAGGGTATTTATGGGGAATATTCTCATGTATGCTACATTTCACAATGCCTCATATGCAATGGCGGTGAATCCAAGAAGGAAGAACACAAAAAGTGACACATCAATGAGATAGGGGGTATCCGTCCGGGACCCCTGCCGAGGGATGTCCTAAAAACTAAGTCCATTTCAAAAATGGGAAGAAGACACATCCACGGCCCTCAAAGAGGTCATACTCGTAAAGGGATATCCTTTCCAATATAGCGAACCTCGTCCAAATCTTACCAGACCACAACCCCCAGAATGTTCCAAGGCAATGGACCCACTGCAGTCTTTGTCACTTGACTTAGTGGTTACAATGATATGAACAAATACATAGAAAAAATAAATACTACAAGATACACGTTATGTTGGTCGGTCGCTGTCATGGATTGAGCAATCACATTGAAAATTCGAAGTGACACTTGACAATAGTTCATAGGAGCGACAATGATACATTGGCGAGTCAAAGTTATAGCAATCAATCATGTGGGTGATAGAGGGTGCACCCATGTAAAATAGCCCCCTGTGCAAGTTCAAATGCACAGCACTTGAACTTGTATATAGTCTAGTTGTGTGTCGTGATCTTACTTGATGAGCGACCGAATTGTGAGATGTTTAACTTTGATGATGAATCTTTCTCCACTAAATCAGTCATGTAAGGTCATATTTGTTGTCATAGTCCCCAGTTGGACGTGATGATGTACCAATTACTTTCATTTAGCCTCCAGTAAGAGATGCAAGAAATAGTTAGCTACAACGAACTGCAATGCACAACATTATGTTCAGGGTTAACACGAAAGAGTATACATGATAATATATGTACCATATGCATGTTCACAACGTGTGTTCAAATACCCGTGCATCATGACAAGTTAATAGATCCAAACGATATTCTCTTACACTATCATGCTCATATCTGAAAGATTAAGCTCAATGATGTGTCAATATTCAAAATTACTAGATATAGTTCATCAGAGTCACGAATAAACATACCATCACTTTTTGATATTAATGATCTAGTGGAACTGAGAAAACTAACCAGGGTAGAACTCATCGAGAAATGGCTCGGTATGCATGTCAAGAGCATATGTCATAATGCTTCATGGGAAACATGAACTTTCAAATATGACGTTAGTACAATTATATATTTATGACAATTGATGTAACAAAATACTATTACCTGAAGTGTCATCCTTAGATGATTCAGCCTTCGAATTTGCATATACGTAGAATCATGCATGATACTGCCTAAGACGACACATATATTTACATGAAAATAGAGTGAAGTTGCCAAAGAAGGCAGATGTATATGTAAACATTTAAACCACTTGTCATGGGCACACTTAAAGGATCATAGATTCATTTTCAAGTGTTGGCCTAATGGTGAAATGGCTACGAACTTGTTTAAGAGTTTCAACGAATTCTCTCCTTTTAATAAATCATGTTTCAACGGCCAAGTTTCTCTTTTGGAGGAGAATGCATGACAACAACTAAGTTTCACATTTAAATGCTTAATCTTAAGTCACCCCTCATGGTAATCTTATCGTTACTGTGGGTGCACTTAGCGACTAATCGTCAACCCGCCTGTTAAGGTGATTTTCTCATCATCGAGGCATCAATTGACCTAAAATACTCTATTTAAGGCACCAGACATGGTTATTTCCTATTACTATGGGTGCACAGAACCAACATATAAGACATTTCCTCTAAGTGGTATTGTAGACGCACTTAGAGGCCGTCGAAAGCCCTTTTCATAATGATCTTTGAGGAATCTGGTGGCTTTGAAGCCTTCCACTCAGGAGGCTTATCAATGTTTGCAATCATGAAAGTATCATCATATTATCCCCATGTGCAAGTTTAGTGTGTAACAACTAAACTTATACATCTTCTTTATGCGTTCCACTGAGGTTACTTGATGAAGACCCATCAAATCTTTGAGAAGTACAATTATGATGGAAGGTCTTCAAATTATTGTTTTCATTATTTGAGCGGACACATTTGTATTGTTTTTGTAATGGTGAAACTTTTGAATTAATGAGGAACATATCATGATTGGATAGTGTGAGGATGTAGTATTGACTGTATGACACATAGTGCATGATCTGCTATTTATCTTGGAAATCTATAGTATGTCACAATCATGAAAATTTTCAAACCCAGTAGGAACATAACGTGACTCATTCAGTGTACAGATACAATGTGGAAATGACTTGTCATGATGTCATATGATTGGGGAACAATTGATCGAAAATCTTCATTTTGTAGTCTCAGGTTGGCGACGCTGCTGCCATTACAGTCATGAGAAACTGTTATCAGTCCCAAAATATGGAACCTACAATGGGCGCTTGTCTGATCTGTGGTGCGGAGAAAACTGTCGAATATGATACATTTTTTAGACCCCACTTCGTTGTCGGAGTAGGAAAGTATGAGCGTTGAATACATAAGTGTTGATTCAATATCACTCTTACAAGATATGCGTGGTGACCTCCCCATATCTCCCATTACCATTAGGAATCATACCAAAGTAGTATCCTAGTGGCGAGAGTGAGTGGACTACATCTTTTTCATTTCTTCGAAGACACTATTACTTCGACTTAAAAAGAGTGAAGCAGTGGAAGTTTCAAAAATGTCCATACTTTCAAAATGAGAAGGTGGAACTGACTGGCCTTATTGTACTATGGTCGTCATGTTACATGCTTTAAATTAATATCACCTCCCATTCCATTCATTGCATTATTATTGTCCATGTTAGTCATCGCGGTGCGTGCGTGGTGAAAACGTGTGGTGCGTGACCATTTTTAAAATAAAAAATTTAAAGTTCATTTTAAAATTACATTAATCTAAAAATTTAAAAGGATAATTGATAGATTTAGGGTTATCATAAAACCCTATAATGCTAGGGTTGGTTGGTATCAGAGTTTGTGCGAAACTTCCCTAAATATGACAATAATTGCCACTAACCACCATCACCACCGTCTGTCGCCGCCAGCCACCGAAATCGCCGGAACATATTTTTCTGACGGCTTAGCTGCCGCTGAAATACAGGTGGCGCCAGCGCCGGAAATCCTATTCCGGTGCCGGCACCAGAATTCCCTAGGAATTCCTATTTCTTTTCTTTTTCCTCCGTCGTTCATCTCATGCATTCTTCGTCTTCTCGTGATCGAAATAATTATAATAAATATTTAAAATAAAATTACAAAAATTCATATGCTTAAAAATGGTTTACACAAGATCTAAGAAAAAAATTAAAAAAACATAGTCTAACCCAATAATCACCATATATAAAGACTGTTATCTGATACCACATGTTGGTCGTCGCAACGCGTGCACAGTGGAAGCGTGTGCGCGTGAGCGTTTTAAAAAATGAAAATTTTAATAAAAATTGAATTTTTTACTAAAACAAAATTTGTGCAATGCCACGATAATTTTCTTATTATTGAAAACTCATTTTCAACCAGTCAAGATCCATTATATATTTATATATTAAATCTACAACATACAATGTTAGGAATCATATATCTCTTGTAATCTAAATCAAACGTTCTTACAAATTGATCGATCCTCCATCGCATGAAACCGTTCCAACAATCAATAGAATCTGTGATCAACACCAAGATCTTTCAAGTCAATCCACAACGCACTAGGACGTGTGTGGACACGTAGATTTTACAAGACACTTTTTTCCGTCTCTAGATGTACTTAAGATATGAGATTTAGAGATTTACTAAGAAATACTTTTGTGAGACGGTTCTCTAAAATAACGTGATTATTATTTATTTAGAGATTTGAATAACTATTAATCGTAAAGAAAAATCACTCTAACCAGTTGTGTTCTCAACTCAATTCTCTGACTGATGAACCGATCCTCTTATTCAACTGAGGCCATTAGAAATACTGGCGTATCAGATATTTTGGGATAATAAAAAATAAAATATTAATATTAAATTTCAAATTATCCAATGTAGTGGGACCCACTGTATACTGGTGTACAACTGTAGTGCCACACCGCACTACAACAGTCCATGATAATCAATGGTTCTCAGTCATTAAATATTTATTTTAATCAGAAAAATATCTAGATATTAGTTAATTTAAAATTAATATATATGATTATCCCTATCAACTAAATTATCTTTTATTTTACAAATAACAGATTTAGTTGGTCCGGATTATTATCTAATAATAATTTAATTATCTAATTTCACAATTAAATATTTTGTCTCACTTATCGATAACTAGAAAAATAATCCATAATTATTTATACATATAATTTCTGATAATTATATTAATATATATAAATAATTCAATTAATTAATTAATCACACATAATTATGTACTTGCTCCAGAATAAAAATTCATTTGCAAGTAAGTCCTTTTCTCATGTCCTGAAACATTCACACCCTAGACTGCGTAGTATAGAGATGACTTAGAGACCATGGACCTATAATCATAAACTCCAATAAACCATATTATTAATTAAACTCTTTAATTAAATATTCTTATTTATTAATTTCATTATTACTCCACTATAAATGTAGAATTGCATTCTTAGAGATTATAGATTGTTTTTACAGAATATTCTCATTTAGTCTACTGATATAATCATTTTACGTAGTTCTGCCCTCCAATTATTGGTTCGTAAATTAGACTAGTCAAAATTATTATTTTACCATTCTGATTACCTTTTGATCCTTAAGTATCATTAATCCACTAGTGAATGACTAATTTATAATTTTATTATAAATTTGAGCTCAATAACCATTCAGTTTCAGAACTAACACTTAAAAGAACCAATATACGATCTGTTAGGAAAGCTTGGATTCCAAATCTTATGAGGTCATGTTCTCAGCTATCCATATCACTGAATCTCCAAAACAAAAGTCACTAGACTGTTTTAAAACAAACCTTAGGGAGTGAATCAAAAGATCCAGTAGACATGCATGTGACTTCATGACTATTCAAGATTCAGACTTATCAACATATAATTATCAAATTAATGTGTTTTAAATCTTTATGATAAACGGCACGTTGATAAAAATATTAATTCACATCAGTCCAGTCATATATAATCTCATTATATAAAGTACATTAATTAAGATGTCTATCCAGATGAATGATCCAGATCGAGATCACACGCATTCATAATCATTAGTGAGCCGTACTAGCAACCATTCATTAAAAATTCTATACTTTAATATGTCACTGACAATTTTATTCATTATTTATGACCTTAATCCTCTCATACTAATACAAGATCATAGTCCCATTAATGAATATGAAATTTTTAGATATTTATATAAATTATTCAGTAATAATTTAAAAGAACAATTATAAGAAAAATGTAATCCATATTAAATTTCATATCAAAATGTCAATACAAATGCTTTGTGGGCGTAACCCCTAACAGTCACATGCTGCGTGTGAACCGTGATCACATTGTCAAACTTCCTAGTTGTATGTGTTTGGGCCATTTCGTTACTTCTTAGCTCAAATGAGACTTATGTTTCAAGACAAATAGCTTCCTTTCAAGATGATGATAGTCGCATGTTCGTGATGTAAACTAGATTGGCAACATGGCGGAAAGTCACTTTAGCTCCCATATTCTTTGACAATCGTATTGCCTCATTGATCAAGTTCACCAAAACTCAAATTGATTACTGGGATTCCATGAGATTGTAACATTTGTTAACAATACATCTTTACATACGTTCATGTCGGGACATCACCTTAGGTGCATATCGTCAGGGGTAAAAATTTCATCTTATCTAGAGCTTGATCACCTCCATAAGTGTGGTCATGTAGTTCTATATGACGTTTAAAACAGTCAGCTTCTGTATAAGCATTAATCAATTGGGTACATCAAGCATTGTCCTTACATGTTAGAACGTTCTGGTTACATGTCGGGGAACCTGTTGCATGTGTTCAATATGGACATCGACCTTGGTGGGAATAAAAAAGTAGTATCACTCAGGTGGAGGAACGAATCATGATCGCTATTCTAATCCATTCAAAAACTATTGACATATCTAAATGTGAAAAAGGTAAGACCAATAATCTTTTCAATAGTACACATTACTGGTGAAATATGGTCGCTTGTAAAACTTGATTTCGATTAAGGAGTCCTAAAGCATCTCACATTGTTGTACTATCCCGAACCATGAAAACCTATTAGAGAAATTTGAGTTTGACAGTAAAGTGGCAATCCTTCATTAGCTCAGATCTGAAGATGCTAGTGGAAATATATATTTTCCTAAATGACTTGACATTGCATGCCCCAAAATCCTTGATGACATAGCCAAAGCAATGCAGTCACAAAACTCCAAGTGAAAAGAATTGCATACTAAATATGTGCCAACGAAGCCTGCTGCTAAAGTAGCTACCACTACTAAAGGCAAATGGGTGAACTTTCAACGAGTATTTTGATGTGTTATCTCTACTTTTTCAAAAAATTTGTAGTCTTCTCGAATTTACTTTGAGTTCCTGGCCATGTAGTTGAACATCTTTTGCTATTTTCCATTATTTTGGATACATTATTTTGTGTATGCACATTATCCCCTCCTCAGATGCACCCAGAGTGATAGTCCATGCCTACGTCACACCTCGTGATAATTTTGTCATCACCTCTGGTGCACTCAGAGAGATAGTTGAGACACGTCCAGTCCCAGTATACACTTCGTGATAATTTATCATTACCACATATATACGTGGCTAAATGAAAAACCAATTATAAGCTATCGACAATGCATACTTAGATTTGAGATACGTCTATTCCCAGCCTACACATCATGATCATTTATCCTTACCATGGGCGTACGTGGTAAACTGAAGTAATCGTTCTAAGCGACATGTGACAAGCACATTTAGAATTGAGATACCATTATAAACCACTGTCGCATGGAACCTTCCATGTGAAGGTATGGTAGTGTGAACCACTGGGCGTGATAGATGTCATTGGCCTAGGTGAGCTAGTGCAAAAGTCTACTTTCTACTGGCTTGAGGTGTGCTTGTTGATCATGAATGTATTAGTGTGAAAGAGTGCACTAGCATAATAGATGAACCGGTATGAGAGTGTGCACCACACACTTCGTGGGAGGTACCATCGTAGTGTGCAACCGCAAATGCATCATTGTAAGGTGTCACAATAGGTATATTTGTAGATCACGTCATGGAGCTTCATCTTGATATATGATATTTAGATCATGGATGAGTTGTAAGAGGTTCCTTTATATGTGTACTATGGGAGGCTCTATCGTGGGTGTGCTATGAGAGTGTAGTGGCAGTTGTGCTATGACAACGGTGTGACTGATATGCTATAACAATCCAATGTAAGTGTACTATTACATCACAATGATAGGTGATCTATGAAAGAGTACTGATAGGCATGTTATGGTAGTGTAACAGAATGTATGCTATGGAAGTGCAGTGCCAGATGTGTTGTGGCAGTGTAGTTGTAAGTGTAATGTGGCAGTGGAGTCACAAGTAGGTTGTCGCAGCGCAGTTGTATGTTGCGTACCTCGTAAACAAATATTTTTTAATGAGAATTAGTAAATAGTGAAGAAAGATAAATAAAAATGAGCACATATAAAGATTAAATAAAATAATTGGCCGACCATAGTAAATAAGTACATATTTATTAGAACTGATTTAGTCATTAGCATCGTAAACTTGTGAAACTACGCTAGCGCGACAGGAACCAATATAGACTGGATGTAATGGCGCGTAAAACATAATTTTATAGGAGAATAGAATTCCAATATGCAATGGCGCCTAGGCGATTATGTTAAAAAAATAACGTGGTAAAAACATGACGAGATACCGACTACACGGATTGTGTAACAGTGTCAGAATCGTGCTTAGGTGTCGTTGCATGTATGCAAAAGGTTTTTTTCTATTTTTCTTCAATTTTCAAATACAATTTTAGAATTGCATTGTTTTTCATGAAGTAGTATATATTTTTTACATTATAACTAAAATTATCATGCAATTGGAGCACTGTTGCAACACAGTCAATAGTCATTATACGATAATCATAATGTAAGGAAGTTTGTAGCGTTGTTGCAATCATCATACAATAATCATTACTAAAAATGAGGAGTTGTAATTTTTTTTATTTTACTAGAGTCCATGATATCTTCACGACATTTTCTTAATTTGTTGAAGTCATTACTATTCAAGTGAATAGAGTTGTCATAGCCGTGCAGTCCCAGATCAACAAAGTATTGGTCGTCGCGGTGCGTGTACGGTGGAAGTGTGTGACACGTGATCATTTTAAAATCGAATCTTTGAATAAAACAAATCGTGCAACGCTACGATAACATACAACATACAAGCTTAGGGATCATATACCTCTTGTAGTCTAAATCAAGCATCCTCGCAAGCAAATCGATTTTTCGTTCTCACGAAATCGTTCTAACAATCAGCAGACTCATAGATCCACACCAAAATCTTTCAAGTCAATCCTCAACACAGTAGGACGTGTGTGGGCACGTAAAATATATCAAATACATTTTTTGTCTCTAGATGTACTCAACACATGAGATCTAGAGAGTTTAATGAGAGTGACTTTTGTGAGACGATCCTCTAAAAGAACATGATGATGATTCTTTTAGAGATTTAATTAACTCTTAATCATAGAAAAATCACTTTTTAAGAAATTGTGTTCTTCTCTCAATTCTTGATTGATAAACTGATTCTCTGATCTCAATGGATTGATTGATCCTAGATTGATTGATCTATCTAAGACCATCAGAATAATATTTGTATATTTTTTTGATAATGACATTTCAGATTTTATAGCATAATTGAAATAATATTTAATTATAAATTATCATATATTATGGAACCCACTGCTATTGTGCACAACTACAGTGTCACGTGGGTAGTCCATGTCAATCTTTGATACCCAATCAGTGATTAACACGTGACAATTACTACGTATTAAATATTTATTTAATCAAATTAAATATCTAGATATTAGTTAATTCAAAATTAACATATCTGATTATCCATATCAACTAAATTATCTGTTATTTCACAAATAATGGATTGAGACTTAGTTGATCCAAAATATTATCTTATAATAATTCAATTATCTAATTTCATAAATTAAATATTTTGTCTCATTTATCGATAGTTAAAAACAATCGATAATTATATATATTAATTCTGAAAATTATATATATAATTTAATTAATTAATTTTTAATTAAGTAATCACACATAATTATCTCACAATTATGTACTTGTCCCAGAATAAAAATTCTTTTGCAAGTAAGTCATTTTCTCTTCCTAAAATATTTACATTCTATACTGCGCAGTATAGATGTGACTTGGGAATCATGGACCTATAATCCTAAGCTCCAACAAACCAGATTATTAATTGAACTCTTTAATTAAATAATCTTATTTATGAATTTTATTATTACTCAACTATAAATATGGGATTACGCTCTTAGAAATTAAAGATTTTATTTACAGAGTATTCTCATGTAGTCCACTGATATAATCATTTCACGTAGTTCTGTCCTCCAATTATTGGTTCGTAAATTAGAACTGATCAAAATTACCATTTTACCCTTCTAAATACCTTTTGATCATTAAGTACCATTAATCCACTAGTGAATGACTAATTTATAATCTTATTATAAATTTGATCTAAAAAGCCATTCAGTTTCAGAATTAACACTTAACGAAACCAATATTAGATCCGTTAGAAAAACTTAGATTCCAAATCTTTTAAGAGCATGTCCCAGCCATGCATATCACTGAATCTTCAAAATAAAATCACTCGTTTATTTTACAAACAAACCTTAATGAGTGAATTAAAAGATCTACTAGACATGCATAGGAGTTCATGACTACTCAGAATTCATACTGCTCTACATATGATCATCGAATTGATGTGTATTAAATCTTTATGATAAACGGCACATTGATAAAGATATTAATTCACATCAGTCTAGATCACATCAATGATCCGGATCTAGATCACATACATCCATAATGCTTAGTGAACTATACTAGCAACCATTCATTAAAGATTTCATACTTTAATATGTTGCTGATAATTTTATTCATTATCTATGATCTTAATCCTTCACGTACTAATATATATCATAGTCTCATTAATGAATTTGAAATTTTAGATATTTATATACATATTATTCAACAATAATTGAAAAGAACAATTATATGAAAAATGTAATATTCATTAAATTTCATATCAAGATATGAATACACATGATTTGAGGGCATAACCTCCAACAATCTCTCACTTGCCCTAAAGAAAATGTGGCATCTTTCTTAATACTATGTTACACACGTAACCCTCAAATGATTTCGCAGGAAGTATCTTTATAAAGGATCAACCAGGTTTTATTCTGACGTTATCTTCATAACAGTCACATCTTCTTGATGCATGATCTCTCTTACAAGATGATATTTCCTCTCTATGTGCTTGCCCCTCTTATGACTCCTCGGTTCCTTAGAATTCACTATCGCCCCACTATTGTCACAGTACATGATTAGTGGCTTCAGCTTGTCCATATCTGGAACTACTTCCAAATCAGTATAGAACTTTCTAAGACATACCGCCTTTTTCGTAGCTTCACAAGCCGCTATATATTTGGCTTCCATAGTGAAATCTGCAATGCTGGATTGTTTAATACTTCTCTAAACTACACCTCCTCCACCTAGGGTGAATACTAATCTAGATGTCGACTTTCGACTGTCTCTGTCTGATTGAAAATAAAAATTAGTATATCTACTAGGGTTCAGGTCTCCAACTAAATAAACAAGCATATAGTTTTTTTCCCTAAGATACTTGAGAATGTGCTTTACTACAATCCAGTGTTCCAAACCTGGATTTGATTGATAACGACTAAAAATTCCCACTGCATAAACATATGTCTGGTCTCATACATAACATGGTATACATGAGACTTCCAATTGCTGAAGCATAGAGAACATTTCTTATATTTTCTTCCTCATGAGGTGTCTTAGAACATTGTTCCTTGGAGAGGAAAATTCTATGTCTGGTCGGTAGTTGACCTTTCTTGGAATTCTCCATAGAGAATCTCTTCAGCACCTTATCAATATAAGATTCCTAAAAAAGTGTCAATAGCTTGTTCTTTCTATCTCTTATGATTTGGATGCTCAGAACATAGCTTGTTTCTCCCAAATCTTTCATTTGGAATTTCTCAACTAATCACTTCTTTACCTTTGATAGAGTTTTGACATCATTCCCAATAGTAGAATATCATCAACATAAAGAACTAAGAAAACTACTATCTTATCTTTGATGTAATTATAAACACAGGCTTCGTCAACATTTTTCTCGAAGTCATAAGACTTTATAATCTCATCAAAAGTATTCCAAGATCTAGATGCTTGCAAATCCATAAATGGATTTAAGAAACTTGCATACTTTCTGAACTTGTCCCTTTTATACTAACCCTTTTAGTTGTATCATATAGATGCTTTCTTCAAGAGAGTCATTCAGAAAAATTGTATTGCCGTGCATTTTCCATATCTCATAGTCAAAACTAGCGGCTATGGACAAAAGGATGCAAATGGATTTTAGCATGGTCACAGGGGGAATGTCTCTTCATAATCGACTCCCTCCCTTTGTGTATAGCCTTTTGCTACTAAATGTGCCTTTTTTCTTCTTGAAGATCCATTTACATCTAATGGGCCTGACATTTTCAGGTGGGTTTACAAGTTCTCAGACGCAATTGGAATACATATATTCCATTTCCTGATTCATGGCTTCTTGCCATTTCTCATTTTTAGGATCATTCATTGCTTCTTCATAAGATAATAGATCATCTTTACCAGTATTTGACACTAGGATATGTGTTTCTAGTTCGTAGTGAACTAGTTATCTCACAACCGTCCCACCACGACGTTGCACCGGGGTTTCCTTTACAGGAATTGTGGTTTCTCTCATTTGTCATTTATCAGTAGAAGTTGAAGGTGGTATGATCTCATTAGCTGTTAATTCCTCGAGAACTAATTTACTACGAGATTTGTAATTTTACATATAGTCATGCTCAAGGAAGGTTGCATTTGTCGACACAAATACCTTTTGATCCTTGTGACACCTTTTGATCATTATGACTATAAAAGTACCAACCTCTAGTCTCTAGAGCATAGCCTATGAATATGCGTACCTTAGACCTTGAGTCTAACTTTCAGGTCTTGGGTCTAAGAACGTGAGCTGAACACCCTCATATACGAAAATGACGTAAACTAGGTTTGGAGCTATTTTATAACTCTAAAGACGTCTTGCTTACAGACTCAGAGGGCACTACATTCAAAATGTAAGTTGTCGTGTGTAGTGCATATCCCCCAAATTTAAGTGATAGCGATGGGTAGTTTAACATCAACCTAACCATATACAATAAGGTTCGGTATCTCCTCTCTTTAACACCATTTTGTCATGGTGTTCCAGGTAATGTGAGTTGGGCTAGGATTCCACACTCCAACATATAATCCTTGAATTTTAAATCTAAGTATTCAGCGCCTCGATCAGATCGAAGGGTTTTCAATGATTTACCTAATTTCTTTTTAGCTTCAGCTTTGAAATCTTTAAACTTTCCAAAAGTTTTAGACTTTCTTTGCATTCTGTAAGTATGATCATATCTTGAGTAATCGTCTATAAAAATGATGAAATACTCATACCCATCTCTAGCTTGTACATTGATCGGTTTACAGACATCACTATGTAGTAGCTCAAGTGGTTTTTTGGCTCTTTAGCCTTTATCTGTGAAAGGTCATTTGGTCATTTTACCCTCTAGACAAGATTCACAAACATGAAGAGTTTCAACATTTAGTTCTCTCAAAGCACCATGCTTTGTTAACATGTTTAATCTATTTAGATTAATATGTCCCAACTTAAGATGACAAAAATATGTGTTATCATCATCGAGAAACTCTTTATCGTTTGTTACTTTTATGTTTTATTATTTTAAATAATTCAGAATTATTTAACGCGCGTTCAACTAGTTTAAGCATATACAATCCGTTTATAACTTTTGCATGACAAATATCGAATCAATTCTTAGATATAATAAACTCTTTATTAATAAAAGAAACTTTGAAGAATCGTTCTTGCAAAAATGAAAAAGAAATCAAATTTCTAAAAATCCTGGAATATAATAAACATCGTTCAAGACTAAATGATTATATCCAAAAAAATAAACGGACTGTCTCTAATGCTTTAGCTGACACGAGCGCACCACTGCCAACTCTCAAAACGACCTCGCCATCAACCAACTCCCTTGACGAATCAAGCATATGTAAAGAAGAACATACATGGTTAGTGGCTCCTAAGTCAAGTATCTAGGATGATAAATCATATTCCACTAAGCAAGCTTCAAGTACAAGTAAATCATATTTACCTTTATTTTTTAGCTCGGAGAGATACTTTCACAGTTTCTCTTCTATTAACCCTCAACCCCACAGTGGAAACATTTTTCTTTGGGCTTGCTGTCTTTCTTGTTCTTCTTGGCTATTGGTGAAGTCTTGACTTTCTTCCCTTTCTTGTTCTTATTTTTACCCTTTCCATTTATCTTCTTCCTCTTTGTTACTTTTAACAGTGGAAGATAGGTTTTGCTCGACAACATTTGCCTCACCCTTTTAGGTCATTCTAAGGCTGAGTGGCTCAAAAGTCTGCAGTTCATTCAACAATTGGGTCATGTTGAATTGTAACTTGTTCATAACATAGTTGGTCGTGAACGCAGAAAAAGCTGGTGTGAATGACTCAAGTATAATGCTAACTTGAGTCTACTTATCAATGGTCGCCCCATGTATTTTTTCCTCGTGCATTATTTTGATCATGTTCAAAACATGTTCTCACATAAAAGTAACTTTCTCATCTTAGTCGTCATATAGCTCCTAGTGGCCTCATGACGACTTTGTTCAGATTGCTGCACGAACATCACTAGTAGAGATGCCATAATCTCATAGGCGCAGTCTCCATACTTTCATGCTTGGTTTTTAGAGAACATCATTCATGCTCATAAGGATGTAGCACTTCGCCTTGTTGTTTGATATGATCCAAGCATCATATTTGTCCCTAACATTCTTATGGGCATTAGCAGGGGGCTCCTCAGGACATTACTCAGTAAGAACGAACTTTTGGTTCTCACAAATTAACATTAAGTTTATATTTGATTTCTAACGTACAAAATTATCACCATTCAATTTCTCGAGAGCAAGTAAAGCAGTAACAGAGTTGCCCATGATAGACATAATAATGATAACTGAAATTTAAAGCATACAAGATTCAGTATAATTGATAAATGTCTAGAATTCAAAAAGTAAATGTGATGCATGAATGCAACGTAGTAAACACAAAATTTAACATTTACTAATCACGATAAAACAACTCAATAATTAATGTACTGTCTTAGGGTCAGTCATATTAACCTTATACTATCTATGAAATATTTTCATCCTTAATAATTAAAACTTAAAATATTTCATATTTTCTCTTTTAACAATTCAACTATTCATATAAAAACTTAATTGTGACTTTTTTAGTGTAATGCATCATTTCAGATTCCATGACTTCATTTAGAATATGCAGCCTTATGGTCGGTCAAAACTAAACTACATCACTTCCTCCTATCTTCTTAAGAAGTCCAACGTTGGTATTGGTACAGCTCGAAACATTCCTTAGGGGGATGAAAACAAAGCCATCTTGAGGCTCTCACTATACCTCAAGGTGTTGTACTAATAATTGAGACTGTAGTTTACATTGACATGTCAATATTCTCCCACTCATTATTATATGATTATGTGTTTCCATTTTAACTAATAAATTAATTTCAAATTAATTACTAGTTAAAATAATAACTTTATGAATATTTAATAATCAGTTATGCCAATCTTATTGGTCTAAGTTCATTTAACATTTTAAAGCGCCTAAGTCATAATTACGTGAACTTAGATTAATTAATTAATTATATTCATCAAACTTTAATAAAACTCAGTTACTAAAGTCGGTTATCCTAAATGTTACTATAGCCCTTAGTGTGGTGTGAATATCAAGTTTTAACTAATTAAAACATTGCAGTTTACATGTAATTAATTGCATCAAACAATACATATAAACATATTAGGACAATCCTAATAAATGATATTTCTACTGATAAGATGTATGATTAAAAAAACTGTCTGAGATTTTCATGTATGACATGTGATCGACTAATGCATGGACATGTTATCAAACATAACAATAAATAATTATTTAACAATTAAATAAAATAATAATGGGCCGAATGACTATTGAGTATTTTTAATTTACAACCTTTGAAATAAAGAAATAAAATTACAAAGCGGACTTCAAGAATACATATTTCTCAAATATTACATTCTCCTTCTGATGTCCATCTTCATTATCTCCAAGTTGAAAATTAAAAATAATTTTATATATTTATCCTTCTAAAATAGTTGACTTTGACTTAATCAAATAAACATTTTATTTGATTTGGTCAAACTTGGGTCAAACTCAATAGACCTATTAATTTCTAATTTTTTTAGCTCAATAACCATTCAGTTTCAGATGGAATACAAGTGGCGCCAGCGCAATAAATCCTATTTTCGGTGCCGATGCCAAAATTCCCTAGGAATTCCTTTTTCATTTCTTTTTCCTCCGTCGTTCGTCTCGTACGTTCTTCGTCTTCTCACGATCGGAATAATTTCAATAAATATTTAAAATAAAATTATAAAAATTTCTATGTTCCAAAACAGCTTACACAAGATCTAATAAAAATTTAAATGAATAAAGCCTAATCCAATAATCACCATACAATTAACGATCCATCATATTCCATACATTCAAAAAACATAACCATCCATTCGTTCATACATATATCATATTATATAAATAATGCCAGAAAATCCACACAGTATTTAACATATAAATATATAAAGACCGTTCTGATACCACTTATTGGTCATCGCAACGCGTGCGAGGCGGATGCGTGTGGTGCGTGACCATTTTAAAAATTAAATCTTTAACAAAAATTGAATCTTCCTATAAAACAAAATCGTGCAACGCTACGATAACAAATTTTTTTGTTGAAAATTCTTTTCAATCAGTCATGATTCATTATATATTTATATATTAAATTTACAACATACAAGATTAGGAATCATATACCTCTTGTATTTAAAATCAAACGTCCTCGCAAAATCGTCTCGCAAAATCATATACAAGGTTAGGAATCATATACCGATTGATTCTCCGTTCCCATAAAATCGTTCCAACGATGAGCAGATCTCTGAGATCCATCTTCCAAGTTAATCCCCAACGCAGTAGGACGTGTGTGGTTACGTAGAATATAATGAAGACATTTTTCAGTCTCTAGATGTACTTAACACATGAGATCTAGAGATTTACTGAGAATGAATTTTGTGAGACGATTATCTAAAAGAACATGATGATGATTCTTTTAGAGATTTGATTAACACTTAATCCTGGAAAAATCACTTTTTTAGAAATTGTGTTCTCTTGATTGATGAACTGATTATCTGATTCAACTGATTGATTGATCATTCTAAAGCCATCAGAATAATATCTGTATATTTTATTATGGCATATCAGATTTCGGGGGATAGTTGTAATAATATTTAATTATAAAATTATTAAATGCAGTGGAACTTATTGCTATTGTGCACAACTGCAGTGTCACATGGCACTGCAGTGTTAAACTCTTTAATTAAATAATCTTATTTATTAATTCTATTATTACTCCACTATAAATATGGAATTGCACTCTTATAGATTAAAGATTGTACTTACAGAGAATTCTCATGTAGTTCACTGATATAATTATTTCACGTAATTATGTCCTCCAATTATTGGTTCGTAAATTAGAATTGATCAAAATTATCATTTTACCATTCTAATTGCCTCTTGATCCTCAAGTACCATTAATCCACTAGTGAATGACTAATTTATAATCTTATTATAAATTTGAGCTCAATAACCATTCAGTTTCAGTATTAACACTTAAGGGAATCGATATACGATCCGTTAGGAAAGCTTGGATTTCAAATCTTGTAAGATCATGTTCACAACCATCTATATCACTAAATCTCCAAAACTAAAGTCACTAACCTGTTTTACAAACAAACATTAACGAGTGAATCAAAAGATCCAATAAACATGTATAACAGTTCATGACTACTCAGAATTCAGACTGATCTACATATGATCATTGAATTGATCTGTATTATATCTTTGCGATAACGGCACGTTGATAAAGATATTAATTAACATTGATTCAGTCGTATATAATCTCATAATATAAATGACATACTAAGATGTTTATCGACATCAATGATCCAGATCTAGATCACATGCATTCATAATGCTTAGTGAACCGTACTAGCAACCATTCATTAAAGATTCCATACTTTAATATGTTGCTGACAATTTTATTCATTATCTATGATATTAATCATCTCGTACTAATACAAGATCATAGTCTCATTAATGTATATGAAATTTTTAGATATTTATATATATTATTCAACAATAATTTAAAAGAACAATTATAAGAAAAATGTAATCTTCATTAAATTTCATATCAAAATATCAATACATATGCTTTCAGGGCATAACCCCCAACACAAAGCGCATTACGTATTCTTTTACACAACCAATCTTATCATTGTACTTGAATAACCTCTCTATCTGAAGCATCTTCTATAAGTTCTCATGAACGAAATATTAGTAAGTATTGTCACCCGTGTCATGCACTAGTGGTACTTGCATTGTAGTAACGAATTAGGTGATGACAAGAGCAGAGCTGGACGGTTTGTATATATTCTCATTGCTAGTAGTCGTCACAGGTCTTGCGAAAACGTTGATGATGACCAGCGCATGATGATGTAAGTGGTCTAAATTGAGACTTGTGATTGTTCCGAGCTTGTTTGTGGTCGATCATTCCCAATCATATGTAATGAAGAAGGTGCACTTTAATTTTATTTGAGAATGGCCTAGAAGAACATGTAAGAATGTTCAACATACTGCATCATTGATGGCATGTTTCTCCTAGGAAGTGGTGATTACAATATTGGCGGCATGCTTCTCCTAGGAAGTACTTTCGTCTGTCTCATGTACAACCATGTTTGCTAGTAAGCTTATGTGATTATCATTACAAGAGGAAGTCTTGGTAGATAATCCACGTCCAACTATAGTTGTAGGGGTGTGATCGTGATGCCACGTCAGTGTAGTTGCATGTGTGATCTAGTCACAATAAATGATAAATATTGCCTGGGAACTTGGAGGTTGAGATTTGAAAAGTGAAGGATGAGCACTTTGAGCTAATATATAGAATGTAATAAAATGCTCTTAGGAGGAGGAATTTGGAGAGAGTTCTCCAAGTCCATTAAGTAGAAAGCCCGATAACAATGATGGTTCAAGAACCCAAGAATCGATTTTAAAGAAGAAGAAACCCTGACTCATTTTCTATGACACAAATAGAACCTTAAAGTATAAGATATAAGACCCAAATTGATGCTTCAAAAAGAACCAAATGTATGGTTTAGACGCCACACTCAAGTACAATGAAAAGAAGGTCTCTATTTATAGAGAAGCTTCCATATGGAGTCCACTCCAATTAATCTCTTGTCTAATTGGTTGTAGATCCTATGTAATAATAACCAACAAGCTCGTCAAGGTGGCAACGTCCAGTGATCGTTTGTTATAACCACAAGCGCGTGAGCCAGGGTATTTATGGGGAAGATTCTTATGTACGCTATCTTTCACATTACGTCATGTGTCACATGCAGTGACTGTGAATCCGAGAAGGAACAACACAAAAAGTGCCACATCGATGAGATAGTTGGTATCTGTAACGCCCCGATTCCCGAGGGTTAAACATGCTTGAAATTTCAAAATTCCCCAATTCAATTAAAACCCTAACTTGAGAAAATCCCCAAATTGAAAACCCTAATTTTACCCTAATTTTTTAACCTTAAATAGCAGAAGCATAAAAATTATCTTAAAATAATATTAACTCATCAAACTGAAATAAATGATTCATTAAACTGTAATAAAGTGAAGCACGAAAATCCATATGACATGAAAGATTAAACATAAATATTCATAAATATCTGAAATAACTGAAGTCATAATTAAACTTAGAAATCATAATCGTGCTTGTTATGGCAATCCCTCACTCTTATTGCTCACAATCATCTGCAACACAATCATCTATGGGGGTGAGTATTAAAAATACTCAGTAAGTAAATCTACATACTAATGAGTTTCACATAACATAAATGTAAATATATAACTCATGCAAATTTATTTCACACGTTCACAGGTCACATAAAATACTCGTAACAACACAACGATTTCATGATTAACATATAACTTGAACTTGTACTTATACATGCCAATACTTATACTTGCTTGATCATAATTCGACTAGACATAGCCCTCGATTAACAATCTAACCAGAACTGATTCACAACTTGAGCTTGAACTTGTAGCATGAACATGAACATGACAGATTCAGTGTCCTGAAACTTGATGTCACTTAAGGTTATCTGAACCTCAAGGACGCTAACATGAACATGGTGACACCCAACTATATAACTTGATAACATGACGTGAATTACCTGGTTACTTGATAACCAAGGGACATGACAAAGTGTACTTCTTATTTACTTATCACTTTTTACTTGAATTAATATTCATATTTCACGTTATCGCATATACATGAGTAAACATATAATTTGTTCATGAATTTAAATTTGAATAGTTAAAAACTCTAGGATTTTCAATTCACCAAACCAAACATATTCTAAATTTCAAATCTCAATCAATCAATGTTTTATCATAATACTGATAGCGAATTTCTCTAATATAATTATCAATCTTTCTCAAGCATCGATAACACTGAATCAAAAATACAATCTCACATATCCGTCAAGATTCAATATATTAAAATTCATCAAGCATAAGAAATTATAATTGCTATACTAGATCCATAATTATCTTTAATTTATGAAACTCTAATGATGTTACTTCTCAGTCTCAGAATTAAATCCAAAATCATGCAATAGTTGGCCAGATGATGACAAGAATAAGAATGAATTATAACACTCAGTAATACTGAATAAACATAGATTGAATTGAAAATCAAAATTTATGAACAATCATGGTTTGGCTACATCGTAGCCCTAGATGAGAAAATTAGAACATACTAGAATAAGAAAATATCCTAATAATATTCATGTACATAGAGGAAAAGAGAAGAAAAACTAGATTTTATAATGAAATTGAAGTTGAGATCCGTCTCCCGGTTGAATCCGTTTTCGTTTCCTCCCAAACACTTTCCTCTCTGCCTCCCACGTCCCAAAAGTCGTTAATATAACCCTCAAGTATTCTATTTAATACACTAAGGTTTGATAAGGATAAAAAATAGGAGCGTACACGGTTTGGCATTAAAACCGAACCGAGCTGAACCGAACCTTGAGTTTTGGTTCGGTTCGGTATTATTAATTAAAAATAATTTTTTAAATAATTTTTAATTGATATTATTTAAAAAATAATATAAAATCAAAAAAATTTTCGCTTCGGTTTGATATGAAATTATATATAAAAAATAAAAAATAAAAAGAATTTAATGTTTCGGTTCGGTTCAAAAATTTCGAACCGAACCGAAACTTCAATTCTCTCATTTTCTCGAACCGAACCAACCTTTTTTTATTCAGTTCGATTCGGTCGGTTCCGGACATATTTGAATACCCCTAGTTAAAAATGAGGAAAAAACACAAAAAAATAATATTAAAAACGTTATGCGCCACCGTCGCTGTGCTGGCTTACTGCTTCTGCTGTTCAGCGCGCAGCGCTGGGCGCTGGCAGTTGCTTGCACCCAGTGTCGCAATGCTGGTCCTTCTGCCCAAGTCCGTCATTTTCTAGTTTTCTTCACATTTTTGCCTTACAACTCTTTCAAAGTTCAACCCAAATACATTTGAATATCATACCTACAAAAACAAAATAAATCAAACAATAAAACTCAAAAAATCAACAAAATTAAAGTTAGATTATCTAAAATGAGTGTGAAACACACTCATCAATTGTGAATGAATGTTTAATTGTACATTATTATATTGTTAATGACGTGTATATTTTATAGTATTGAATGAGAGTATGTATGTGCTTTCACGCTACGCTTTATAAAATAAAAATAAGAAATCAATCAATCAAATTAAAAGATTAGGTGTGTTTATGCCATGAAAGGGGTGGGTGAGAAATGATTAATGTTAATATTAGTGAATGATCGTTTAGCTTGTCCAACGATACTACCAAAGATCCGGTAGTCGAACATGTTTCCGTAATAATGATCCACTGCATCTGATTAGCTAAACATTACACAAGTGAGCCGCAAATAATGTAAAAAAAAGAATGCAATGGAAAAGGTAAAGATGTCTAAAGTAAAGAAAAGAATGTGAAAGTTTGTATGGAAGGATTGTAATGAAAAATGTAAAGCTAAAGCAAAAGAAATAATGTGAAAATGTCTTATAAAATATATGTCAAACACAATGCTTTTGTTAATGATTTAAATAGAATTGGATGCACATGTGTTTGTTATGTTTGTGTAAAATTTTATTTACTAAGTATATTTTATACTTACCCCATTTTATATTAAATTTTCAGATGATGAATGATGGTGATAGATGTAATGAGTCTGGTTAGGCATTCTGGCATGAGACGAAATTTTCGGAAGGATGATGAGCTCAATATTGTCGGACTTGGCTCCTCTCCGTTACCTATTTTCCTCAATGCACTATTAAATGGTTGACACCTATTATTTTTTTTAAACGGCCCATATTTTTTTTTCTCATTGATAAGCAAACCAACCAATTTAACTCTAGTTAAGTACATTTTTTTCAAATTTTACCCAAAAATAAATTGACTCTTCATTTCCCTCCAAACTAATTACTTGAAAACAATGACTGATGAAAGAGAAAAAAAGTGAACGTTGTGTTTGTTGGAAAATGATAGAGTCTTAGGCTATCTTAGCTAACTCTAAGCCATGATCATGGCGGATCCCCTCATTTATATTTGATGGGGGGTTAGTATGGCAATCACCTATAAGTCAGTTGATTACTATTATTTAATTGGACAGCTAAAATCAAATATAAAATGTATAAGTTAGAATTCATTCTCTAAAACATTATTTACAAGAAAGAAGGAACACTCATGCCAACATAATGACCTTAAGATGAATCAACATCAGCGACGAAAAACTTTCAAGCATAAGGAAAATACAGTGATAGTCATCTATTTTTATAAAATATATACGTGTCGTCCTCTAACTTTCAAACTAATCAATTTAACACAACTTTAAAAAAACATTTATATTTATTCCTATCCTCTAACAATACTCTGTTAAGTTCTTTGATGTGTACGTTTACGCTAACTAATCATTTATTGAACGCTGACTCACATTGCCTTAAGCCTAAACTACCATTGAACGCTGACTCACATTTGACTTAAGCCTAAATTCACCATTTAGACTAACCACACCTAAACCCCTGCGAATGGGTTGGGGTTGGGGTTTAAGAATTGGGAATTAATGGTCTTCTCTGAATATAGTGAGCTTATGCTTCCAACATTATGAGATAACTCATATAATATCCACGACAGCAAATTTAGAGAAAATTTAGCGTACTTAAAATTGTTAGTTGATAGACCACAAAGAAACATTCTTAAAAATGTTAGATGACTAAAATGATTTAGTTTGAATGTTAGGTGATCACCATAGACACATTTAGACACATCATAGAAATATAAAAGATGTGTAGTTTCCCAACTTTTTAATTCGTGGCCAGAGTCAACTAGACTAAAAGTAAAATAATTTGGATCAACAAGATAGTATAAGAAAAAACCACATTATCTTTAAGCAAAACTAGCATCAACAGCACAGACTAGATGGAGAAAACATCAGTATGGAACTCAGCTAGACGTTCTTGAAAACACTCTACACCACGGCAGTAACAAATAAGACCAAACTAGAAATCGAGAGCAATGTATAATTACAATTACCATAACTCAGAAGCTAACAAACTTCTTCTCCTTCAAACTCTCAACGGTTTCCCTGAGGGTCACATCCAATGGAATGAATTCAAGGCCCAATGCTTTTGCTTTCTCTTTTGAGACCTGGTAAACGGGCATGAATGCTTTATCATCTGCACACCTGTAAGGAATTAAACAGAAAAAAAGGTCTTTCAGTCTTGATAACTACAGCAAATAATGGCCGTACTTTCATGTCCATGAAGAAGAATATTTTCAACATGTAAATCTTCAAAGAAAACGTTTCCACTTTTATTTCTTTCTTCTTTTTTTGTTGTTAGAGGATACAATTCACCTTCAATAACAACAGCCGTGTATACATTTGATGGTGAAGTACTAAGTAAAAAAATCTATGAATTATATGAACTCATTAAATGCTACTTGTGAAGTACATATATGCTCTTATATATGTATAAAATCTGTCTACATATGGATGTCAAATGTCTGACAAAAAATGGGGAAGAGAAAAATCCTTTATAGCTAAATTGCTTAAATACCAATGTCCGACAAAAAATTCTCCAATTTTTTTTATCAGTGATGGTACTTATATTTAGAAGAGAAACAAAGAAAAATCAAACAGTAATCCAACTATCAAAATCATCGGGTTGGCTCCTCATTTGCTCAAGTATGAGGGAATGAGCTTGCCTTGAGATAGGCTTTATATGACTATATCAAGAACTAAGGTTCGCTTTTTGTTCAAGCCAAGCTCACATAAAAGCTAATAGCCCATTTTGATATTTTTAGAAGTCACAACAGTTGTCACCGGTTCAAACTTCCATATATCAGGATGAGCTTTACTCACCTTTGAGGAAGTTGGAGAGATGGAAAAAGCTCGCGTAAAATCTTTATGATCTCAGAATAATGTGCAGGTCTATCAACAATGCAATATCTTCCAGTAGCTGAAGGAACCTCAAATGCTTTGATATGTGCCTCAGCAACAGTCTTGACATTAACCCATCCTTGGGAAACGTTTCAGCTCCGGATGGTAGCACACTTAAACGAGGGCATCCCAACAAATCATATGCACAAAGGATTGGATGAACAGCCAAATTATCAAGTTTTACATTTTTTATCAGTTTTATTTGCTTCTACGCTGTCTGTTACTGAAGGTTTGTTCCAGAATATCAAACTTGGTTATATATCACGTAACTCACGTTGTCTTTCAAACTTACCAGAGCTGGTTGGAGGACTGAGTTTGTAACGCCCCGATTCCCGAATGTTAAACATGCTTGAAATTTTAAAATTCGAAAATTTTCCAATTCAATTGAAACTCTAATTTGAGAAAATCCCCAAATCGAAAACCCTAATTTTGCCCTAATTCTTAACCTTAAATAGCGAAAGCATAAAAATTATTTTAAAATAATATTAACTCATTAAACAGAAATAAATGATTCATTAAATTGTAAATAAGTGAAACACGAAAATACATATGACATGAAAGATTAAAAATAAATATTCATAAATATATGAAATAACTGAAGTCAACAGAAGTCATAATTAAATTTAGAAATCATAATCGTGCATGCTTGCTATGGCAGTCCCTCACTCCTGCTGCTCGTCATCATCTGTAACACAATCGTCTATGGGGGGTGAGTATTAAAAATACTCAGTAAGTAAATTCACATACTAATGAGTTTCACATGACATAAATGTAAACATATAACTCATGCAAATTTATTTCACACGTTCACATGTCACATAAAATACTCATAACAACACATTGATTTCATGAATAACATATAACTTGAACTTGTACTTATACATGCCAATACTTATACTTGCTTGATCATAATTCAACTAGACATATCCCTCGATTAACAACCTAATCAGAACTGTTTCACAACTTGAACTTGAACTTGTAACGTAAACATGACAGATTGGGTGTCCTGAGACTTGATGTCACTTAAGGTTATCTGAACCGCAAGGACGCTAACATGAACATGGTGACACCCAACTGTATAACTTGATAACATGACGTGAACAATCTGGTTACTTGATAACCAATGAACATGACTAAGTCCACTTCTTGTTTACTTATCACTTTTTACTTGAATTAATATTCATAATTCACGTTATCACATATACATAAGTAAACATATAACTTGTTCATGAACGTAAACACAAAACTAATACATGTATAACTCAAAACATAATCATACATAACATGGTAAATAATTTCATCATAATTAGGAAAAAAAATAAAATACTTGACCATAAGATTGAACATAAAGAAATAATAAAATAATTTCACATTATATATTCTACACTTATAACATATGAACCGAATTATTATGTAAATCCACTTACCTGGATTCGCTACGAATTAAATTCAGCAACTAATGACTTGCAATCCAAGGATCCCAGGTCACAACAAATTCATATAATATCTACAATTATTTAAATAACTAAGCGAGGTTGGGAATAGATGGAAACCACATCGGGTGAAATTATCAAATGGTTTAAAACGGTTCAACAAGGTTTGGGTGGTTTGAATTGGTTCGGTTATGCTGTTTTGGGTCGGTTCAGTCTGGTCGGGTTGAACTGGTCTAGTCTGACCGAGTCAGTTCAGTCCGGTCCTGTCTCACTGAACCGGTTCAGCCTGGTCTGGTCTAATTGAACCGGTCCGGTTCAGGTGAACCGGTTCAAAAGAAGGGAAAAATAAAAAAAAACAGAAAAGGAAGACGAAGAAGTGGGAGAGAGAGAGAGAAAGAGAGAGAGAGAAAGAGAGAGAGAGAGAGAGAGAGATAGAGACGCAATAGGGGACGAAGGAGAGAGAAAATAGAATCAAGAGGGGGAGGGAGACGAAGAAGAGGGAGAGAGAGACAGAACACAGAGAGGGGAGGAGAGAGAGAGATAGAACAGATAAGGGGATACAAAGAAGAGGGAGAGAAAGATGAACAGAGATGGGAAAGAGAGGGAGACAGAATAGAGAGGGGGAATAGAGAGAGAGACAGAACAGAGAGGGGGGAGAGAGAGAGACAGAACAGAGAGGGAGAAGGAGACGAAGAAGAGCGAGAGAGAAACGTACAGAGAGGGGGATAGAGATAGAACAGGGGGGAAAGAGAGAGAGAAAGAACAGAGAAGGGAAAGAGAGAGAGAGTGGCAGACAGAACAAAGAGGGGGAAAGAGAGAGAGATAGAACAGGGGAAGAGAGAGAGAGATAGATAGAACAGAGAGGGGGAGAGAGAGAGGCAAAACAGAGAGGGGGAGGAGGGAGACGCACAGAGAGGGGAAAAACAGAAAAATGGAGACAAGGAAGAGAGGGAGAGAGAGAGAGAGAGAGAGAGAGAGAGAAGAAATCATACCTTGATTAATGGAGGATAATTGATGAAGAAGAACTAGTTTAAGTAGAGATGTGCAATCATATAAAAAAGAGAAAGAGAATTGTAGGTGGTTATAAGGATTAGCTTGAGATAACAAAAGAGAGATTTGGGGGAAAATGGTTAAGAGAGAACACAAAGGAAACAAATAGGGTGGCTAGAGTGTAAGTGCATATATGGCGTGAGTGAGTTCTAAATTACAAAAATACCCTTTATTAAAAACTTGGGTATTATATTCTCCCATCCTTAAGAACTTTCATCCCCGAAAGGAAAATACCTTATAGAAATAACTCTGGATACTTGATACGTATCTCAGCTTCTCGTTCCCATGTTGCTTCCTAGATCCGATGATTTCTCCAAAGAATCTTGACTAGTTGAACTGTTCTATTATGAAGAGTTTATTTCCTGCGCTCTAGGACTCTGATTGGCTTCATCACGAACTTGCAGAGGTTCAAAATCAATGACATGCGTTGGGTCAGACACGTATTTGTGAAGCATCAAGACATGAAACACATTATGAACACCTGAAAGAGCTGGTGGTAAAGCGAGTCGGTATGCCAAATGACCAATACGATCCAAAATCTCAAACGGGCCAATAAATCTGGGACTCAGCTTCCCCTTGCGACCAAAATGCATAACGCCCTTCAATGGGGGAACTTTGAGAAACACATGATCACCCACTTCAAATTCGAGATCCTTCCTCCTGACATCTACGTAACTCTTTTGCCTACTCTGAGCGGTCTTCATTCTATCTCTGATTTTCTGAATAGCTTCATTCATGGACTGAACCAACTCAGAGCCCAAAAGCTTTCGTTCGCCAACTTCATCCCAATGAACCGGCGACCGACATTTCTTTCCATAAAGTTCCTCGAATGGAGCAATACCAATCGTCGCCTAATAACTGTTATTATAAGCAAACTCCACGAGTGCCAAGTGTGCATCCCAACTACCAGAGAAAAATAAGACACAAGCTCGAAGCATATCTTCTAACGTCTGAATTGTTCGCTCAGATTGCCCATCAGATTGCGGATGAAAAGCTGTACTAAAATTTAACTGTGTTCCCAAAGCTTTTTGTAGACTCCGCCAAAAGTTTGACGTGAACCGTGGATCCCGATCTGACACTATAGACACTGGAATCCCATGAAGTCTAACAATCTCGCGAACATATAACCGAGCCCAAACCTCAATTGAAAAAGTAGTCTTACCAGGAAAAAAGTGTGCAGACTTGGTAAGACGATCCACCACAACCCAAATGGAGTTAAAACCCTTTAGTGTTCTCGGTAGCCCCGAAATGAAATCCATAGTTATGTGTTCTCATTTCCATTCAGGAATACTTAAAGGTTGTAAAACCCCAGATGGTCGCTGTCTTTGAGCCTTGATCTGCTGACACATAAAACACTTACTAACGAATTCACCAATGTCACGCTTCATACCATTCCACCAATAATGTAACTTTAAATCGTGATACATCTTCGTACTACCAGGGTGGACAGTGTATGTTGAACTATGAGCCTCCGTGAGCAATTCCTGCCTAATGAGTGCATGTTTAGGAACACACAGTCTCCCATGAAAGCGAAGAGCTGAATCGTCACTAATTTCAAAACCTTGTCTTTTGTCTAAACCTACTTCACTACGAGTTAGAAGTAACTCCGAGTTTGAGTTTTGTGCATCAATAATACGTTGCTGTAATGATGGTTGAACTATGAGCTGGGCTAGTTGTGCTGTAGTATCCTTTAACAACACTTGAATCTCAGCACGTTCCAAATCCTCCAAAATATGTCCTTGAGAAGTAATAAGAGCTGCTGAATGAGCTGATTTTTGACTTAAGACATCAGCCATTACATTTTCCCTCCCTGGGTGATAAATGATCTCGCAGTCATAATCTTTCACAAATTCCAACCAACGGCGTTGCCTTATGTTAAGTTCTTTCTGAGTGAAAAGGTACTTAAGGCTCTTATGATCTGTGTAAATCTGACATTTACAGCCATACAAATAATGTCTCCAGATCTTGAGTGCAAAAACAACTGCAGCCAACTCCAAATCATGAGTAGGATAATTTTGTTCATAGGGCTTGAGCTAACGAGATGCATATGCTATGACCTTTCCCTGTTGCATCAAAACGCAACCCAACCCTCTTTTAGAAGCATCACTGAATATCACAAAGTCGCTTTTACCATATGGAATGGTCAACACTGGTGCTGTCACTAATTTTTGTTTAAGGCTCTGAAAACATTTCTCACACTCGGCCGTCCAAGAAAATGTGGCATTCTTCCTAGTCAACTGAGTAAGTGGGACATCAATCTTTGAAAAACCTTCAACAAACCTTCTGTAATATCCTGCTCAATCCAGAAAACTGCGAACTTCCCCAACATTTATCGGTCGAGGCTAGTTAAGCACTGCTTCAATCTTAGACGGGTCAACCGAGATTCCATCTTAAGATACCACATGACCAAGGAATGACACTTGCTGAAGCCAAAACTCACACTTCTGTAATTTGGTATATAACTGGTGTATCCTTAATGTTTGCAAAACAATCCTGAGATGATTCATATGTTCGGCCTCCAATCTAGAATACACTAGAATATCATCAATAAAGACAATAAAAAAGAATCCAGGTACTCCTTGAACATCATGTTCATTAAATCCATAAAGGCTGCTGGAGCGTTAGTTAATCCAAACGGCATCACTACAAACTCGTAATGGCCGTAACGAGTTCGAAACGCTGTCCTAGAAATATCCTCATTTCGAATCCTGAGCTGATGGTATCCTGATCTTAAATCAATCTTAGAGAATACTGAAGCTCCCTGAAGTTGATCGAACAAATCCTCAATGCGCGATAACGGATACTTATTCTTGATAGTGACTTTATTCAATTCCCTGTAGTCAATGCATAGCCTCATTGATCCATCTTTTTTTTTAACAAATAACACTGGAGCACCTCAAGGTGAAATACTGGGTCTTATGAAACCCTTATTCCAGTCATTCTTGAAATTGATCTTTAAGTTCTTTCAACTCTGCAGGAGCCATGCGATACGGAGCTTTAGATATAGGGGCAGTGCCTGGCACCAACTCAATATGAAAATCCGTCTCTCGAGGAGGAGGAAGTCCCGAAAAATCATCAAGAAAAACATCCAAGAATTCAGAAATGACCGGGACCAATCCAATATCAACATGTGCCTTAGTTGTATCCACAACAGAAGTTAAGTAACCCCAGTTACCACGATCAAGTAGGCGTTGTGCCCGCAAAGCAGATATAACCTTCGCTATTAAGCATTGCTTGGATCTCCTAAAATTGAAACTAGGCCTACCAGGAGGTAGGAATCGAACTTCTTTTCGATAACAATCTATGTTGGTATAATTTACAGCCAACCAATCCATCCCTAGGATCACATCTAAATCATGCATCCCTAGGACTATATGTCTAGCACACATAACATTATCTGCAACCGTCACTAAACAATTCTCTATCACCTCATTAGCTAGGAGGGAAGCTCTAGAAGGCGTAGAAACACATAATTCAAAACCCAAAGGCAGAACAGGCAATGATGCATGAGTTACAAACGAAGTAGAAATAAAAGAATGCGTGGATCCGGAATCAATCAATGTGAAAGCTGAATGTCCTAATACAAGTAATGTACCTGCCACAGCTGCATCCGACTGCTCAGCTTCCTGGCGAAACTTTTCCTTTAGCTGTACCACCAACAACATCACTGGTCTGTCCATGAGCAAGCAGAGGGCACTGTCTGAGGTAATGTCCAGTCTTTCCACACTTAAAGCAAGTATTGATCGCCTTAAAACATTGACCAATGTGATGTTTGTTACATGTAGCACATAAGGGATTTGATTTGATAATCTGTCTTTTTGCATTGTGAGGACCCTGATGGGAATTATGTGATTTTCTTTTTTCATGAAATGATTGCTCTGACCGAGGTGGTACACGTGGCGGAAGATTCTGTTCCATCAATAAAGCTGCCTCAACCACCACTGCGTAGGTGCTATGCTTAAGAAGTGACACTGAACCCTTAATCTCTGGACGCAGTCCTCTTTCAAAAGTCCGAGCCTTTGTTACTTCCTTATCCACATAGTGCGTGGCGTACCAAGATAATTCTTCAAACTTCCGCTCGTATTCAGTTACACTCATAGCACCTTGCGCAAGTCTGAGAAATTCGGCCTCATTCTCTGTTCTGACCATGATCGAAAAATATTTCTCAAGAAAAAATTCCTTGAAACGATCCCATGCCACTGGATTACTGTCGATGTCATGAGTTCTCCATATGAGCTCCCACCATTTCCGAGCCTCCTGTGTCAGCATAAATGTTGCACAAACAACCATCTGAATCTCAGAACATGGCATAAATTGGAAAATATGCTCCAGTCTTGCAATCCATTCATCAGCTAGCAATGGATTGGATGAATGGCCATCAAATTCAGGTTGATTCAGCCTCCTGAAGGTCTGTATCAACTGTATGTCCACTAGTGTTTGCTGTGGTTGTTGTGTCGGGCGAGTTGTCGCCGTCTGCCTTAACAATTCCAAAAACTCTTGAAACATCTCAACCATAGTTGTTGGAGGGTCAGGAGTAGGATTGACTGGTGCGTGACTGTTGTTGTTCCTTGTAGGGGGCGACATCGTACTGCTAACCATACAACCGAAGACTAACCAAAAGTCTAACGCACAAAATAACATAAACGTAATCGAACGTGTCATAACGAATCTAAAGCATAACAACTAATTCTATAGTTAAAGCATATACATACATACATATACATACATACATACATATATATATATATATATATATATATATATATA
>QANY01008348.1:615777-639164 GCA_003255025.1 Datisca glomerata
TATGTTAATAACGTAGCTATCCGGGACTTCGCCCCAACTATTGCGCGAGACATCAAACGCTCCAACGGGCCCTGAAGTTAACGACTAGGTAAACCTCCAGTGGACCAAGATATGACACTAGTGATGAGTTTCGAACCCAGGACCTCATGCATTAACGCATTGGTCCCAGTGAACCCAGGACCTCATGCATTAACGCATTGGTCCCAGTGAACCCAGGACCTCATGCATTACCGCATTGGTCCCAGTGCCCGCCCAACCACTACAACCCCCAGGATTAACACATCATTATATATAAGTACACAGATTAACCCAAGTACTATAAGAGTTTTATAATGAACTGATGTTTTAGCTAAAATGAAGACAACATGCAAGGTTCACAATATTAAGTTAATGTTGTGTTGGTGCCAGTTTTAATTTAAAGGAATAGTCACTTACCCAAGCATCGCAACTCTCCAAAAATTAGGAAACATGGAAAAATAGAGCTACAGAGAGATATGGTGTGGAATGCTTTTTTCGAAATAAATATTATAGACCCGGCAGCCGAATAATAAAATAACAACATATAGAAATACGTGCAAGATAAATCTATGCTTTCAAACCCTAAGCTTTAAATCATATAAAATATCTGTAATTGCGAACCCTGCAATAGAGCCCAAAGTAGCCAAACAAATCAGCGTATTTTTATAGATGAACTCTTATCATTTCAAACAGTTTAAAAATGGAAATCTAATTGATTGCTAGATAATAACACAGAAGTTCAAAACATAACCAAAAAGAGTTACAATACGAAGATGGTAGCACATAATCATACCTTCGTCTCTTCACAAAACTCAGGTTTTGAAAACCATGTTTCATCAACAATGACATCAGGAGTTCGAGGCTTTCCATTCGCTATAACAGCAGCCATAGATGATGTTACTACCACTCTCCTGATTGATGGAGTTTTTGCACAAGAGGTGAGGACATTAAGTGTTCCCTTAAGTGCAGGGTCGATTAATTCTGCCTGGATTGTGGAAGAAACATAAAATAAACATTAACATGGAGCCGATATGATTTTTGTGCATCTAAAAAATATTCACTCCAAATTTGTGTACATAAGCATTATCACACCAGAAAGAGGGTGGGAAATATTGTCATCCTTAATTATATAATATATAAGGAAAAAAACCCACGATAACCAAGATTTAAACAAAGTTTTAAGTCACCAAGCGACGCATCAATCATCCATATGTTAGTTAATTTATAAATGGCAATTTATAAATGACGAACTATTTTACTGAGTCGCAAAACATCAACCTATGAATGATTGATATATCACTTGGACAATTAGAATTTGGTCAAGATCTTGATTGGTGTAGAATAATTACTCAGTATAAATTGTATCACGCAACAGAATAAGTAAGGAGCTAACCTTTGGGTCTTTGACAGCATGGTAAAACGGTGATGCAGTATCAAAGACACCTACACATCCATGAACAGCCGAATCAAATGATCCTTCTTTGAGTAAGTCTGCTTCAACCAACTGAAGTCTCCTTGGCTCCCATCTAGTACTCGTAAGTGCTCTGTTTTACTTGGATCTTCTGAAAACAAATATCAAGTATTTCAATAATAGTTCAAGAAGAGCAAGTAAACTATCACGATAATTCAGTGCACTGTACAGATTTAAATAAGCCTCGTTTTAAATTTTTTTACTTCTTGGAAGTATTGTGAGACATCAATTTTCAATAACTTCATCCAGTCAACAAGAACAATCTCATGTAAACTAGTTCTTCAAAAATTTTGTTTCGAACTCATTTCATTAGTGTGCATGAACACTTCAACGGAAGAAAAAACATAGAAACTGCTTATTCAGAAAGCTCCGTGGAAGAGCCAACAGTTCTGTCGCTCCACCGGAAAATTTGTGCATATCATTTCATAATTAATCCTAAAACCAGGTACCGAACCAGGCTTCAAAACCAAATTGTTTTTTTAACTACTTTCTCTTCAAAACCAACCTGATGGCTTCCAACGGAAGTGTCTCTGTCAAAACTACATATATATATATATATATATATATATATAACTCTCGAACATGTATCATTTATATAAAATATACATTTTAGAAATATTCTCTAGCATAGACATCTCTAAAACACCTAGAATTTGTTTTTCAATTTTGGACACAAGCTGATGTGATTGGGGAAATTTCAGATATTCTCACAATTGTTTCAAAAGTGAAATAAAAACCAAGTTATTCTTAATTTTTTTAAACAGACAGTGTTTTGATATTTAGATCAAGAAATGTAAATGCCGGATGAACTAGAGATCATGCTAATTAAAATAATTTGTGAGATGTGTAGATAACGAAATATCTCGTGTTGTACTGCATACTTGCCTCTACCTGAGATCGTTTTCCATTGAATTTTAAATTTAAAAAATAAATAAATTTATGAAGAATTAATATAGAATAAAATGTTATTCAATTGACGTCAAATATAACTGTCGATTCCAGAAATGACACGAATATCTCTGATGCAGAATTCAAGCACCCAAACACTAAAATCCAGCATAACACAAAAGAGTTATAAGAAACCCAAACACTAAAATCCAGCTAAAACCTGGTAACTCTTCGCATTTTTTTCGAAACAAATTTAATATATCCAAGTAGTATATCTAAAACACGTAGAGATATACCTATTCGCAAATCACGATCTTATTAAGAAGAAACAACAGCGAATTTCAAGGAACACAATTCAGAGAGAGAGACTAACTTAGATTACGAACGGTGGCTTTGACAGTGTAGCCACGCTGAAGCACGAATTTTAAAATAACTGTGGATGAGATTAATAGGTCAAACATGGTGTTGCAGCTTTTTTTTCCCGGAGCTTTTTGAAAATGACATGTTAAATCCGCTCCTTGAGGACGATCAACTGAATTAACATGTCAAACATGGTGTTCCAGCTTTATTTTCCCGGTGTTGATAGCATCTTGAACAACCGGAGAGCATCAACTGTCGGAAGTGTATGCACACAAACTCATACAACTGCTGAAACTCAGTTTCTTTTCACTGATGTTTCGACCAACCTCTCTTTCAATCCATCTGGAAGGCAAGCCAACAAACTTCACAAAGTTCAAAATCTCCAAAAGAAACAAAGAATGAAACAAATTCAGTCCGCAGCAGACAAATAACAAAGGCAAACATAGTTCACAAGAATATAGAGAAGGAAGACGAGACTTTTGTATTATATACTTGCATAATGATACTGAACTGTACAATGAAAATATATGGAGTACACAACTGAAAATTTGTTCGAACTGAATCTAACTAATTGTGTCAAAATAACTTGCATCGATCCGTGCATAGACTAAGAAGCTTTGAGGAGCTTTTGATCCCTGTCAGCAGCAAATGTCGAAGAAGTAGAAAAATCCAACTCGGTATGAATAGTGAAAAAATGTTTCTCATCGTGCTTTGTTTTGCCTTCTAACACCTTTGACAACAGCCTAGTTGCAACCAACAACAACGAACGGCTTACAGCCATTTATTAAATCCTTCTTGTACAGAAGCTTTTTTCTTGCTAGTAGACTGTTACGATATTCGATCTACAAGATTATCAAGAACGAAGAAGAATGATAGTACGAAAGAAATCCAAGTCATGAGCAGGAGGGAAATATTAAAGTAATGTTTGAATATAACAATGTTTCATAGTATCATTGTTTCTCTATTTATATTCCAAAAGAACCAAACAATGGAAACCCAATTCCCTACCATTCCCTTTCCATTTCCAATATAGTTTCTATCATCCAAACATGAAATAGATAGAAAATAGACAAATCACCGTACGGAATTGGTCATGTCTGCTCTGCCACTCCTTCCTGCCTAAATCAGACATTCTAGTCTGAAATGTGTCATAATGTCTTTCCAGAAAGAATTGCAGTGCCCTTGTCGTATAACTTAAAAATTCTATTAGAAATCAGAAGACCAATCATTATAGCATAAAATGGCCAAAGATGTCATCAACAACATTAGCCACAATAGAGTAAATACGTCGTCAATTATTTTGTTTAGACTCAGAACATATGGAGCAAACCAATTCCCTTTTTTCAGGCTGCAAACTGTATGCGAGTAAAAGCTCTTCAGCAAGCCCGCCCTAATTTACCAAAAAAAGGCTACCCTACATCTGATAAAAAAAATATACGCCAAAATCAATATCCGATTTCTGCTATATATAAAGAATAGAATAGGCCACAAAAGAATTTCACAAGAAAATAAGAGAAAAGAAAGAAAAGAAAGAAAGGATGTTGGTGTACTGACCATACTGTAACTGTTAATACAAGGAATATGACGGATCATCCGCTGAAATTCTTCTTTGTTCGCAATGCACCATTTATCAAACAAAGGACATCCCCTGATTGTCAATCTTCCAAGATTTGAAGGCAAGCGATCGCTAAACAAGCTTTGGAGCTTTGGGCAGCTTACTATCTCCAGTTCCTCAAGCGATTGTTTCAAAATAATTCGGGATGCTGTGACTCACTTCAGTAATCAAACTCAGATCTTGCGATTCCAAACTACCCCGAATTGTGAGCTCTGTGAGTGAGTCCAGACTGCTAAATCCCCACTTGAACAAAGGTTGAATCAAATGCACAGAATCCTCAATTCGGAGACATGTTAACTGCCTCGGTAAAACCCCTTCTGCTTCTGGTACGAACTTCAGTCTTCGACAACTTCTAACAGTGAAACACTGTAGGAGAAGATGTGACATCTTCGGTAAGAACTCAAGTGAGGGGCAATCCCTAATTCTTAAGTTTGAGAGGGATTTGAGTTTTTGCATCTGACTTGGTAACGATCTCAATCTTGGGCAGTCTCTAATGGTTAAATCTCGAAGGGTGATGAGGTTTTGAATTTCATTGGGTAAGAATTCTAACTTTGGGCAGGTCCAGATGGTTAATTTCTGAAGGAAAGAGAGATCGTCAATTTGATCGGGCAAGAAGAACTAGTACTAAAGAATTCTACCCTGACGCTTGTGACACCAGGCATGCTTCTTATTTCCAAGTATTTGACTGCGGGTAGCCGCCCAAACGATGGCAGTACCCTTGTGCTTTTACCGCATTCACATATACAAATCCTCTCCAAGACGCTGAAACGGGGACACCCCACCCAAAACGGGAATTTCACACCACTATATCAAGTGACTTTAACTTGTTCATGTCTGGAGTAGGTTGTCGTACATAAAGACATTCCATTTCGAGTTCTTCATCTCTCAAACTACTTGAGCCGCTACACCACTCCATCTTTAGCATATCAACTTCAAGGCGAGAAAGTTTCGCCCAAAACCGGCTTCCATTGCATATTTATCTACCACTCTTTGTAATTCCGTAATATGAAGTGAAGCGGAAATGTTTTTCAATGCACTCAGGTCTATTAAACTTGCCTGGCCAGTACCTTGTCGTCCAACCACAAATTTGGTCAACTTTCTAAGATGGCATCTCTCTTAACGAAGGGGTATCAGCAATGTCAAGATGGCGGAGGTTTACGAGATTACCTATCTCTTGTGGCAGCTTACCAAGACTCTTACATCCCCTCAATTTCAACGTCTGCAAGTTGAGAAGACCACTCATAAACTCCGGTAAAACTGAGATTCTTGTGTAAGACATATCCAAATAACGCAACTGTTTGAAATCACGGACATCATCTGAGAGTTCATTTATACTAGAACGGCATAAACATAGCACTCTTAAGAACTTTAACTTTGGCAGCACTTCATATAATATTCGATTGCTTAAGAAAAATGTTGAATGACGTCCATCGGCTTTGGATAATGCAATGAACGTTCTCAAACCACCACATGACTTAAATAAGTCTTTGAATCTTTCATATGTGTCATACTCACAAGCTGTGGTTGATAAGTGGCGAATGCTATCCCAACCTATACTGGAAACATTACTCTTGCAATCCAGATGTTGACATATTCCTCCACCTTCCAATTGGGCAAGGTCGTTCATGAGCTCCATAAGCTCCAACTCCAACTTAACAACTTTGTTCCATCCATGATCATCCGAACGGCATAGATGAGAAAATGACCACAACTCTTTAAAGTAGTCCTTCCCCACTTTCTCTATTTCCTTGATTGGATGATCTAGGAAACCCTCAGCCATATAGCAAAATTAAGTCATTCCTGTCAAATTCATAGTTCTTGGGAATTATAGCAAAGTAATTAACGCAACGTTTTAAAGTCAATGGAAGTTGACGGTATTTCCTTCTCAGTACAAGAAGAATGTTGAAGTTTTTTAGAGCTGATGGGTTCCTGGATTTTCTCCACAACAACTCACTATTAAAAATCTTTTCCCAGACGTTGGGATTCAAGCTGCCTTCTAAAAGTTCTATGGTACTCGCAGCCAATGGCAAACCATCACATTTCTTCACTAGTCGTTCACCAATTTCTTTAAGGCTTGGACGATCATCAAGATTAGGTACTCCCAATGCACGTTGAGCTATTACTGCCAAACAATCTTGATTTCCCAACTCCTTTAACTCATAGGGATTACTACGGCTCAACTTTACTGCAACCTCTTCCTTCTTGGTAGTCACCGGCACTTTGGTTTCTTTTGTAACAACAAAAAGACTGCGCAGAGTCTCCCAAATAAAGTAGTACGTATCCACATCGTCGAAGATCAAAAGAAACTTCTTCCCTTTTAACTCCCCTTTCAACTTCAATAGAACTTCATCTAGGTCATTGAAATCACATTCGGCCGAAGTGACTTCACTGACTTGTACTAAAATGCTATGAGCTATTGACTTCAAAAGGTTAAAATAGTCGACGACACAAACCCAGGCTTTAACGTCAAGCCAAGCATTGACTTTCTCATCTTCATAGACAAGCTGAGCCAATGTTGTTTTACCAAATCCTCTCTTCCCAACAATGGATATCACTGAGATTCGATGATCATCATCATGGTTTTCCTCATAGCTTCTCATAACAAACAACTTTTCTATTATAGCTTCCTTATACTTTTCTCTGCCGTTAACTTTGGATTTGTCAGCTTTACAAGTTGTGAAAACGCTTTCAGTCACACCCACAATATCTGATATCTCTCCCAAATCCAATTTATGCTTCATATTCATTTTCTTGTAATCTGGTTCTGATTTCGCCCATTCTGTACACAAACTCGACCTTAACGCCATCAACAGCACTTGGGTTGAAACAAGCACAACAATTAATGGGTAAAAGCTTGCGTGCCTTTCTCCCATTGTCTCGATCATGTTCTCCGGCCATGATCAACTTTTTCTGTTGCAAGAGTTGAGTGCAAAACTCGTCCAATATGTCGTCCGCATCGTAAACCAAGTGGGTAAGCTGGTTGAGCCGAGTCCTTGTCCTTACATAAATTACATTCCGCTTCTGTTTTTTTTCAATATTTCTAAGCACTTGGAGGGTTCCTTCTTGTGTTGGGATCTTCACGAAGGATAACTTGGTAAACAGCGCCTCAACAACAGAAGTCAAAGCTTCCATGTGGAATTTCTGCAGAAAACACACACACACAAGTTTCTGAAGTCTGAATTGATCTCAGCAAAATAAACCAAATAAATACTCTGCAAGTGAAGAAAACTCCTTTTGATTGCAGTCAGAACAATGTCAAGATTCTGGAATGAGGATTGTCTGCCGTTGTGTTCCAACGGCAGAAATTACATTTGATCGATGGTCCGATCAGATCTAAAAGATCTAAATTATCAAAAAAATTCTTAATTAACTTTTTAACGTTTTATCCCAACCGTCCTGATCTATTTAGATGACTGGATTGAACTACCTCTATGCTGTTGGACACCAACAGTAGAGAATCTGCATCGCGTACTCTTTGCATTATACATGTAAAGTTGTCAACTGAGCTCAATTAATTTAATAGATTTGGATGGATGTTATATTGAAAGGGACCTCTCTATCTAAGACAAAAGCATTAAAGCAGCCTTGAAATTGACATTTCAACCTTTGTTTGAAAAGTTGTGGTCACAGTTAGCTATTTCACTCTATCGTCCCCACGGCCTGACCATTTTTTGCTTTCTGTAAAGTAACACCATAACCATGGAAGGAGTTTTTCTAAAGATCACTTAGATCGTCTATGTAAAAGATTTTTCCAGAACAGGCAAATTTATTACGAAAGAATAATATTAACAATTATTAGAGAGAATGATAGACAATAAATTCAAGAGTAGAATTTTTTACTTGTATTCAGAGTGATTTTCAGGATTATTCATGCTTGTATTTATATACGAAAGTGATAACTACATAATAACAAATCCTCATTTTCTGTTACAGGCTTTGAAGAACGGATAAAATATTCATTTCCATAATCCCCTTATAACTGCCTCACCTATCTTACGATTCATATTCCATCATGTTCCTTCATTAATTTTTTTGTCCGAATTTTGTCATGTGTAATGTAGGATTTTGACTGTTCATTGGCTCCATCGATGTGTAATTATTGCCTCTTTTCCTTCTAACATTACGTCTTCTCATTTCTGTTCATATGTGTCTTGGGAACACGCGGGGCAATTTTCCAAGTCACTTTGGCATACTGCGCCTACCCATTTTTGTCAGTTTACCGCGACGATTTGTTTTATCACGCATTTTAAATGAGTCTTTCCATACTTCAACATCTTTTATTTCGTTGCACCTTTTGACGCTTCTGCAGTGGATTGAAGTTTTATTTCACATCCACGGCCTATTTAAAGCCTTTGTCTTCATTCTTTCCTCGTTTCTTGCTTCTTCTTATACTTTTTTTTGCAATGTGCTTTTCTTTTCTTTAATGAGAAGAACCCTTTCTTCCATGACTTAGCAATTTTCTTTATGCAAAGCTCTTTTCCGTTGTGCTTTCTTTGTAAAAAAAATTTAATGCATTTTTCTTCCATTCAAAGGGACTTGCACTTTTGTCATCAATTTCCTTTGGCAAATGACTAGTCATTGTAGTATTGTTTGTTTTCACAGACTTTAAATCTTTTTAGCTCCAATTTTCTTTAGAAAATGGATACTCATTGTAGCGTAGTCCATTTTCAGAGACTTATGCTCATTATGGAACCATGATCCCAGTTCCTTTAGAGAATGATTTCCTTTTTGCAGTGCTGCTCATTTTCAGGGAGTTAGGTTCATTATCGAACCATGACCCTGATTTCCTTTAGAGAACAACTGTATTTTTTAGTGTGGTCCGTTCTCAAGGATTTAGACTCATTGTAGAACCATGATCTCGATTTCTTTTAGAGAACGAATGCTCATTGTAGTGCAGTCCATTCTCAGAGACATAAACACATTGTAGAACCATGGCCTCATATTTTCTTTAGAGAACATATGTCCATTGTAGTGCAGTGTTCTCAAGGATTTAAGTTCATTTTAGAACCATTGCTCTAGTTTCCTTTGCTACAAGCTCATTGGTAGAATTTCTCCCTTTTTTCGCTACGGGCTCGTTGGTAGAGTTTCTTCTGTTTCTTTCACTACGGGCTCAATGGTAGAGTTTTTCTGTTTCCTTCACTACGGCTCATTGGTAGAGTTCTCCTATTTCCTTTGCTACATGCTCATTGGTAGAGTTTCTCCCGTTTCCTTTGCTACGAGATCATTGATAGAGTTTTTCCTTTTTCTTTTGCTATGAGCTCATTGGTAGAGTTTCTCCTGTTTATTTTTTTTTTTCTGTTTCTCATACATTAAGATTTGTGACAAGAGTGTTGAACAAAAACACCATATATAATAACTTAATGGATACCGTTTCACAAATCCATCATTTTTCATAATCGATTCTTTTGTCTGAAATAAATTTTGAGTGACGGTCTTCAATTATTTTAGGATTTATTGTGGTGAGCGTTTCCATTTCAAAACCCAAATATTTTATGTCTTGTAATTCCGGTCAAATTTGCTTTTGAACAGTCTATACGTTATATGCCATATTTTTTTCCAGGAAGCTTAGAATCTCACTCTGTAAAGATTTACAAGAAGTTGAGCGCCGTAGCTTTGTAGCAACATATGATTTGTCACGCAGCTCTTCTTGTGTTGGTGCAGTTTGATAATGGAAGTTGACTATTCTGCATAGTTTTCTTTTTCTGAACTGTCTGTATGAAAACCACCATAACTTTTGTTCAGAATCTCCAAATTGAGTTCCATAAATTTTTTCAATAAGTTGACTTTTGTATCTTTAAGCAAAAAACGGTTGCCCTACCATTGAGTTTTTTTATTTTAAAAGAATTTTGATTGAGTATTCTGGGTTCTACCTTTCCGTATGCTATTAGGCCAGAATTCTCAAATTCCTCCATTGCATATTCTTGAAATATTTTTCTACAAAAGATGACAAATAAGGAAGTCAGGCATTTAATTATTAATGTATTGGATAAATTAAATATTAAAATTAGAATTGCTAAGAATAGATTATTGCCTGGTAAAACTTTGTTTGGAAGTAATTTCAAAACATGTTTTGCAAATTTGTAATTAATCAAAACAAGTTGTATGATTTAATCAATTTATTTTAATAGTGGATAATAAATTTCAAATCCTGAAAATCTAATTTTAGATTGAAATAATTTGATTCTTCTCGCAGAGATAATTAAACTATTTTGTTTTATTATCTTGAAAAATAATCTAAAGTAGTTCCCGTATTGTTTAACATATTCACAAATGTAAACAATCAATTAACTCAACCAGTATTTTTAGTAAAAATGTTATTAATGCACATAATCGAGAAATCAATAAATTGATTAGATAATTTAATCATTATATTCTGAAATTTACTTTGAGCAAATCTAAGGTCAAATAATTTTATTTTTCTTTTATAATGATCAAATATAATCTTGTATTTTTCAATCTTAATTATCTGGATTTTTAAAAATCCAGATTTTGTGTCAAACTTAGAGAATACGACAGTATCTTTAAGTCTGTTGATTAAGTCTCTTTTGTTTGGTATTGGATATTTTATCCATCTTAAAATATTATTAAGAGGCTTGTAATTAATCACTAGACGATGAATTCCTTGTTTAGAGATTCTAATTTGATCTTGTAGAGAAGGATTTTGAAGTTGTTCCTCAATTCTTCTGAATTTTATTTCTCCTTGCAGAAAGCATGAATGTTTTTCTTTACAAGAAATCAAATTTATGGATTTGAAAACATAATTTTATTTTATAGTTTTCAATTTCTCATTGTGAGAACAAGAAAGAAATTTAAATTTTATAGATTCATCCAAGGCATAAGTAATTATCTCATCATACTCTGTGATAAAAGGTTACAACAGAAAAATAAATGATAAACCTAAGTTATTTTATCAGTCATATTTTTTACTAAAACAAATGATATTTTTAAACATATATCGTCTTGGAAAATATGGACTTTGGGAATCTCATAATTAATATGCATACGAGTACCGTTGGTAGAAGACAAATATTCTTTCGTCTTCTTGAAGTACTTGGTAGGAATGAGTCATTCCTGTATACAATTCAAATCTGCTCCTGAATCAACAAGAGCTATTGTGATGAAATCAAAATCTTGAATTATAATTCTGATCATTATGTGCCATTTTTTTTATTTTGACATGATTGAGAATTTGGATAAGGTTATCGTTGTCTCGATTGTCGGTAATAGGTTCTTCAATCTCATTATCAGAAATTAGTAATTTACTAGGTTCACTAGATTCTTGTTTATTAATTAAATTCTCTATTTTAAAAGGTTCGATTCTTCATTTATTTATGTGTTTGAATGTTTTAATTCTTTTATTTCAACTTTAAAATTTTTAATTTTCGCCTGAAGATCCTGTAAGATAACTTCTTTTTCATTTCCTTTAACCTTATTGAGTTTTTCAAGGATTTGTGAAAGACTTACAATATTGTTATTAGACATAGAATTTTCTTTCTTCTTGATTACTTTCTTAAGTCTTTCCAGATATTCCTGTTTTAATTCTAGATTTTCAATTTTACTAATTAAGTCTAACAAGAGGTTTTTTTGTTCCTCATTTTTCTTTAAAACATTATTTTTTGACAACTATATATATTAAATTAGTTTACCAAACCCTTTAAATTTTCTGACTTTTTTTTAGATCTATTCGACTTCCTCTCTCTCTTTTTTTGTTGAAAACCATAATCACGTAAAAAACCCAATAATAATGTCAATTGAATATGTAAGGAATGAGTTTACTATTTTTTAAAGTTTATCATCGAGATCCAACTCAGATGCCCTAGATCGGGCTCCTCCGGATTTGTTTATCTTCTTGCTCATTTTAGTTTTCTGTCTGCAAAGCATCTTCACTCTATCGTTTCCTTCATATGGTCACGAAATTGGATTTCTCCATCCTCTTGTTCCTACTGGTCTCAAGATTTTCCCACCTTACATTTTGTCTACCTGACTCTGAACGGTTCTATCGTTCTTCATTGTTTGTCTATTGACTAACTTCCACATGTGTTTTCTCCAGATCTCGTTGCAGCGTTTGCACTGCGCTTCTCTTTTACGTTATTCCATGTCCTACATCCCCGTCAAAATGGTTTGGAGCATCTATACTGGTGGTGTAGGTTGATCAACATGATCATTTTTGTTTCCGTTTGTATGAAAATGTGTTTGTCAATGATGTATCTAATCTATGATAATGGATGATTATATATATTATTTAAATGACAATAAATAACAAAATAGATAACTAACCACATTTGGCTCTGATACCAGTGGCTGGTTATTAATATATTTAATTATTTTTTTTATTATTTTAATCTTCTAATCTATGAATCTAACGTATTAGTTTCTATCTATTTTACTTGAGGTGCCTAGTAAGATCCTTTATGAGCCGGTAAATCCTGCGGGTAGAGTTGCTATTAGAGGGCAAAGGTGAAAAGCTAGAACCTAGTTGAGGGCAGCTTTGATCTAGTTCTGGGCACTTTGGAAGGGATTTTCTTAAGTTTTCTCTCACTTTCAATGAAAACACCTAAATGTAAAAGATTCTTTCGGAACAGAAAAATATATTACGAAAGAATAATACTAACAGTTATTAGAGAGAGAGAATGAGAGACAATGAATTCGAGAGTAGAATTTTTGCTTGTATTCGATTGATTTCTAGGGTTGTACATGTTTGTATTTATACACGAAAGTGATGACTACATAGTAACAATCATCATTTTCCGTTATAAGCTTTGAGGAGTGGATAAACACTTCCAGAGAATATTCCTTTTCAAGATCTCCTTTATAACTGTCTGACAGATCTTACAATTCCTACTCCATCATTTTTCTTGATTAATTATTCTGTCAAGATTTTACCACGTGTAAGACTCCCACATTTTCCGAATTTATGTTGTCTATGTCAATGTTTTCACCTCTATTTCACTAAATCAGAATGATTTAACTCTAATCTTCACTCACATAAATTCAATAATATTATGGGATCTACTTCTATGCTTCAACTAAGAAAATGTTTGAAATAGTAATGATATTAATATCAACTCAACCTTAATGCTATGGAAGATAAAATGTGTTAGTGTAGAGCCTACATGTTTTAAATATCTCCAGGTTTTTTTTGTGTTTTGTATCTACTTTTTGGTTGCTCTAATATAGTCATTATATAAAAGGATATTAGAAAAGGCGGATTTGAGGGTGTTGAAAAACCTAGAAAGATGTGAGGTTTGAGAGATCATATTATAAATTTATAATTTTTTGCAATGCCCGAAGTGGACCACACTCATACATCTCAAGAATTGTTTGTAAATCAGTTAAAATATGCTAGAGATCTCATTTAAAAATCTGGCATGACCAATGCTAAGCCTTGTAAATCACCTTTCTACATCAAAATAGACTTAGCTTCCTCTGCTCCTCTTCTCCCTGATGTTATTCAGTATAGACAGACTGTATGTGCCTCACAATAATTAACATTTACGAGGCTAGATATTCAATTTGCAGTGAACAAGGTTTATCAATACATACGTAAACCTACCAATCTTCATCTCATTGTTGTCGAATGAATTTTGAGATACTTACAAGGCCCACCGTCTCATGGTATAAATTTCAGACTTGGAAGATCAATTCTCACTGCATATAGTGATGGAGATTGGGTAGGAGACACTGATGACAAGAGGTCCAATTTTTGGGTTCTAAAATCTTCTACAGATCTTGAATACAGAGCTTCAGCCTTTACTGCCGGTAAGATGAGTTGGCTTAGGCAATAATTAAGTGAGCTGCATAATTTTATTTTTGATGTGCCTAATATTATCTTTAGCTACTAATCTTGTTTTTCATACTCGAGTACGAAGCATATTGAAATAGACTACCATTTTGTTAGTGAGAAAGTCAACAAAACAGACCTGTCTTTACACTATGTTACTACAACTGACCAACTAGCTGATGTTTTACAAATGCCCTCTCTGCCCCTCGGTTCCAGATATAGTTTTCAAACTGATATCGGTTCCACCTAATATCAATTTGAGGGAGTTCATTGGATGACTCGTATTGTTAAATATTGTTTTACTATTCAGTTGGTTAGTTTAACTCCAGTTAATCTGTTAAGGTCTATTAATATGTTGTGAATAGTAACTAATTGCTTTATGATGTATATTTAAAGATCCTTCAGGCCGGTCTGATTTGTTTAATGAAATGTGAGTTATTATTTTCACAAAGTGTGAATGTTTACACTCCAAGCACCGGCAGGATCTCTCTTAGCAGCGTCTTACGCTTGTTGAGCTCAGCATCAACGTGTTTTCTTTCTGCATATGTCAGGATATCATGGAGGCTGACTTGATCTTCACAATAGAATGAATCAAATCAACCATTGAACTTTCCGTAGAAAACACAAAATCTCTGAGAGTGAAGAACACCCCTTTTGGTTGATCAGCACTCTTTGCATCAGAGATGTAACTAAAAGATTATCAGTTAGCCACAATTCAACTAAACTAAACAATGATAATGCAAATATACCTCAAGAAATGAACAAAATTCAAAGGTGAGCAAAATAAAAACAATCTATAATATATAAACATCTGAATTCCATCATGGCTACAATTAAGATTACTTGGTATGAAGAAGAGGATAAGGTACGGAAAGATTAGAACACAACAACTTTTGGGTATTTATTAGTTGCAGTCGTGCCTCCGAAACGTCCAGGCCGAGACCGAAAAAAGCGGCGTCTCCTGCCAACAGATAAACAAGCATCCATTTTCTTCTTGTTTAATCTTATATCCATCATAACCAGAGTTCTCCAACAGCTTACTTGCCACCAACATACCAAGCTGGCTTAAAGCTACCCTTCCAAAACCAGCTAATTCAAGTCTTAATATCCATTTCTCAAGTTTCTCATGTCTCTCCTTCCTCTCTACTCCCTCACATGTTATTATGTTCTTAATTTCCTCTCCGTAAAGCATCTTCTCGATCATTTGCCGCTCTATACATGGTCTTGGTATACTAGACTCCAAGCAATCAAACAAAGCAGCATAGAAATTCAACGCTTTGTATAATCTATCCATAAACGCCAACGAGTTAACGTTCGATTCTTGCTCGGTCACTACCATTACTTTAGGTGAAAGGCTCCAAAGTTTGTTTAGAAAAGTCTCCATCTTTGGTGAGGAAGATAACAAAGGGGATGATGATGATGATGTAGATACTGAATCCGGACTGTTGGAAACTTGCATGGAATCCGTCTCGAGCCATTCTCCCAATGTTTTGTTATTCATTCGGAAAATTCTCTGCCAATTTGTCGAATTAGGTGATGGTGAGTCTTTTCTAATCTCATCATCAGTGGCCAATAGAGAATGAAGTTCAAGCACAGAGCTAACTGCAAGTGCTTCCCCCGTCTTAACCCGCAAGCTTTCGAGATCTAAATTCTCCAGTTTGCAAATTATGGGAGTAAATTGAAAAGGAATATCCCATTTCTCAGCTTCTTCAGTCAAACGAATCGCCATATGATCTAACACTTCTTTCTGCTCGTGAATCCCGGTGATCCTCACATGGGGCGGTCCCTCCGGTCGCTCTTTCAAAGTCTGAAGAAGACTAATCCATTGGGCAGGCTCAAATGAAATAAAATCAATTATATGAATCATCTTCTCTCCGTTCATTGCTTCTACAATGGCCTGGTTTGTTATCACGTATGCGAGTTTCAAGAACGGGCAATGCTCGAAGAAGAGTCGTTTGACACCTATTTCCTCAGAGACTGATGATATTTTGGTGGAATTGAGAGCTTTATAGAGACCAGATCTAGCTTTAAGTATTCGATAAGCAAGCGCTTCAGTGAAGTAAGAAGCGATTCGCTGCATCGTGTCACCGTCGGGTGACACCAGGTGAGAAATACAATCAAGACCAATATCAGCATATTCCATGTTACCGGTGGCAACATGGTATGACGAGGCAAGAAGAAGATTAATCAGATGCATTCCCCTGTCTTCCGATTTGAGCTCTCTTAGAAATGGGTGTGGCGATCCAAACCCCGGAGACAGCGGCCATGGAAAGAATAGAGGGGATGAAGTTATTGATGATGATCCATCCCCTGGAAACATTCCTGCAATTACCACTAATAACTGGAAACAGAGAAAAAGAAACAAATATGAGAATCGTTATCGTTATAACATAGTGAAAACTAGGCCAAGATGAAGCATAATAACTATCAAGTAACCAAATTATCAGTCTCGGTCAGGTGAGAGGAAAAGATTAATGATTTCCTCATCAAACTAGATTTTCCTGGGCTTTTTCTAATATTTTCTAATTAACCAAACAGAATAACTTGTTGTCTGTGTGGTCGGGAAAACTATAAACGGCTAATATATCGTTAGAAAATGGAAAAAGACTACAAATTTGCAACTCAGAGAACAAAGTACTAACAACAATAAGCTTTTATTGGAATTAACTGACAAATAATATGATTGGGTTCACCATACAAGTAAAGAAACTCCAGTACTCCTTTGGAATATTTTGCTAAACATTGTATCATGGACCAAACAGAGCCTCATGGAAAATCAAGCAACTAATAATGAGTCTACAAGAATTTACTCAAGCAGGGCATAATGAATCGTGAAAAAAGAGAGGATTACTGAAATCGCTCTACCAAGTTTAAACTCTCAATTGGGTTTTTCAAAATTAATCAAATTCTAGAACCCAGATGAAAACCCAGAAAAATATTCAAACTAGGTAAGAAGATTACCTCCTTTTGACTTGATCAAATGGGGTAGACTGTAGAGAGCTCTGTAAGTAAGAGTTATAACGAAGGGATTTGACGTGCAAAGAGCTCATTAGAATATACGGCATTTTCTTGAAGGATTTACCCACGACCGCTTTCGCAACACTACAAGAAAATGTCGAATGTTTTTGTCCTCATTGATTTACGGAGCGTTCTCTGTCTCTCTCTTCCTTGTTTTCCTCTCTCTCTAAGTTGAGCTTTTGTCAGCTTATGCAAATGGAAGGGAATAAGAGCTGGCCAGAGTGTTGGAATTATGCTTTAATATACAACCAAATCTAATCATGCCATACCGAAACGAAACAACATCCTTCTGCCTTTTGCTTGATGATAGTGGGAATTGCAAGGAATGCTTTCAGGTGACTCCAAAACCAGTATTTTTGTCATTCTTTTCAGGGTTTGTTCATGTAAATCCTCTATTTGACGACAAGTGGTTTATTAAATTTGAAATCAATTTTACTTGTGAAAAAGACATTCATTGATCCAATTCCTAGGTATTAGGATATGTTCAAAATAACTATTTTCTTTATTCGGAAATACCAACCTTGGATTGCAAGTTAAGAAAAACAAACATCAATTATCACAAGCACATTATAGAAAAAAGGCCAAGACTTTGACTGCAAGCTGATATAGAAACTATAGTTCTAGAGAATCAGAGAGTGAGACAGTGTTCCATAGATAGGGAGAAAGAGTTTCAGAGTATGTCAGAGAGAGAGAGACCATTGGAATGGTGCATTCCCGGTAATATGACCATCCACCGGAATGGTATTCCTGAAATCAATTTGACATTTGGGTTGAAAGCCAAAGGTAAGCTTTTGTCTCATTCATTATTATTATTATTATTATCATTTTTAAACAACATCAGTCATTATAGTTTATTAAAACGGTCCTTACAATGTTAATTTAATTGGTTGATTATTATAAAGAAAACACTTTGTACTTTTGTGTACAAAACATTGAACGTTATCGAACACATCTTGGTCTCTAAATTAAATTAATTAACTTCCTGAAATCAATTCGGCGGTAAAAAAAGCAATAATTAAAAAATATTAATCAGACACAAGTTGAGATTTTTAAAATTGGATTTTGGTAAGTTGCTCTTTTTAAGCTCACTTGATTAATTGTGTTACATACTATTATGCTTGGTTATAAAAACGTATGGATGGAAGAAAATTGAGAGAGAAAATAATTCGAATTAGAGGGTAAATGAAAGAAATTATTAATATCTATAGTAAAAGCCTTGTCATTCTAGTTTCAAAAAACAAAAAACCTTGTCATATTTAACACTTTTTTCTTTCTAGTTTATATACTTCAATAGAAGTGCAATTCTGTAAGTTGTCAAAATTAGTATCATCTAATATCGAACTTTTTCACTCACGCTCAATTAGGAGCAGGTTGTTCTTTCTAATGTTGACCGCCCGGATCAGTTCAATAAAAGTAAAGAAAATCATAGAAGTTTTTTTTTTACACAAGATAGATGACCCTATTGAGGCAAACTGCCCTCACCGGTTGTTTGCACACGGCTGAAACTCTTCATTCCATAATTATTAATTTTCATTGGATTTGAAAATATTTAACAGAAATCATGGTAAATTGACTATTTTTATAGTTGTAAGTTAATAACTGGCCTAATACTAAAAGTTGATAAATAGCTTTTTTTATAATGGAGTGATTTAAAGATTTTTAATTTATTTAAAATGTCCCTATCTTATCCATTATTTAATTATTTTTATTAATTTTTAAACGATATATATTAAGCGGTTACAAACCCAACATTTTTAGTGATTTTAGATAAGTTTTTTAAGTTTAATTATAATTTTTTCAAACCATTGATTTTATATGTCATGATATACTAAATAGTTATTTCATTGTTAAATGTCCCCATAATTTTAGAGCCTAGTGCAGAGATAGAGAATTTATTAGGATAATAATACATTATTAGAATAACAATACATTAACATTTGGATGCAAGATATTAACACGATTGTAATATGATATTAACAAGAAAAAACTATCATTTAATAAGGTATTAATATTCATGATTAACATTACCAAATTTTATGTAATGATATGTTAATTTTCATTTTAACAAGTCATTAACATGTATCATGTATTATTTATTCTTTCTATATATTTGTTCATATCATTGTAACCATTAAGTCAAATGACAAACACTTCAGTGGGTCCCTTGTCTGGGAACATTTCTGGGGGCTGTGGTCTGGTAGGATTTGGATGAGGTCCGCTATATTGGAAAGGATACCCCTTCGCCAGTATGAACTCTTTGAGGGCCGTGGATGTGATGTCTTCCCATTTTGGGAAGGGACTTAGTTCTCAGGACATCCCTCGGGAGGGGTCCCGGACGGATACTATAATACCCATGTAGTTTAGGGGATCCAAGCAATACTCAATACCGAATGTTATATCTGTTTTGCGGGAACAGCGCCTACTTGATCGTGGTAACTGGGGTTACTTAGCTTCTGTTGTGGATACAACTAAGACACATGTTGATATTGGATTGGTCCTGGTCGTTTCTGAATTCTTGGATGTTTTTCCTGATGATTTGCCGAGACTTCCTCCTCCCTGAGAGACAAATTTTCATATTGAGTTGGTACCAGGCACTGCCCCTATATCTAAAGATCCGTATCGTATGGCTCCTACAGAGTTGAAAGAACTTAAAGATCAACTTCAAGAATTACTGGATAAGGGTTTCATATGACCCAGTATTTCACCTTAGGGTGCTCCAGTGTTATTTGTTAAAAATAAAGATGGATCAATGAGGCTATGCATTGACTACAGGGAATTGAATAAAGTCACTATCAAGAATAAGTATCTGTTACCGCGCATTGAGGATTTGTTCGATCAACTTCAGGGAGCATCAGTATTCTCTAAGATTGATTTAAGATCAGGATACCATCAGCTTAGGATTCAAAATGAGGATATTTCTAAGACAGTGTTTCGCACTCGTTACGACCATTACGAGTTTGTAGTGATGTCGTTTGGATTAACTAACGCTCTTGCAGCCTTTATGGATTTAATAAACAGGGTGTTCAAGGAGTACTTGGATTCTTTTGTGATTGTCTTCCTCTAGATAGGAGGCCGAACATATGAATCATCTCAGGATTGTTTTGCAAACATTAATGACACACCAGTATATGCCAAATTCCAGAAGTATGAGTTTTGGCTTCAGCAAGTGTCATTCCTTGGTCATGTGGTATCTCAAGATGGAATCTTGGTTGGCCCTCCAGCACCAGTTTTGACCATTCCAGATGGTAAGTGCGACTTTGTGATATACAGTAATGCTTCTAAAAGAGGTTTGGGTTGCATTTTGATGCAACAGGAAAAGGTCATAGCATATACATCTCGTCAGCTCAAGCCCTATGAACAGAATTATCCTACTCATGATTTGGAGTTGGTTGCAGTTGTTTTTGCCCTCAAGATCTGGAGACATTATTTGTATGGCTGTAAGTGTCAGATTTACATAGATCATAAGAGCCTTAAGTACCTTTTAACTCAAAAAGAACTTAACATGAGGCAACGCCGATGGTTGGAATTAGTGAAGGATTATGACTGCGAGATCATTTATCACTCAGGAAAGGCAAATGTAGTGGCTGATGCCTTAAGTCAAAAATCAGCTCATTCAGCAGCTCTTATTACTTCTCAAGGACATATCTTGGAGGATTTGGAACGTGATGAGATTCAAGTGTTGCTGAAGGATACTACAGCACAACTAACTCAACTCACAGTTCAACCATCGTTACAGCAGCGTATTATTGATGCACAGAACTCAGACTCAGAGTTTCTTCTGACTCGTAGTAAAGTGGGTTCAGAAAAAAGACAATGGTTTGAAATTAGTGACGATTCAGCTCATCGCTTTCATGGAAGACTGTGTGTTCCTAAACATGTACTCATTAGGCAGGAATTGCTCATGGAGGCTCATAGTTCACCATACACTGTCCGGCTTGGTAGTACTAAGATGTATCACGATTTAAAGTTACATTATTGGTGGAATGGTATGAAGCGTGACATTGCTGAGTTCGTTAGTAAGTGTTTGGTGTGTCAGCAGATCAAGGCTCAAAGACAGCGATCATCTGGGGTTTTACAACCTTTAAGTATTCCTGAATGGAAGTGAAAACATGTAACTATGAATTTCGTTTCGGGGCTACCGAGAACGGTAAAGGGTTTTAACTCCATTTGGGTTGTGGTGGATCATCTTACCAAGTCTGCACACTTTTTTCCTGGTAAGACTACTTTTTCAATTGAGGTTTGGGCTCGGTTATATGTTCACGAGATTGTTAGACTTCATGGGGTTTCAGTGTCTATAGTGTCAGATCGGGATCCACGGTTCACGTCAAACTTTTGGCGGAGTCTACAAAAAGCTTTGGGAACACAGTTGAATTTCAGTACAACTTTTCATCCACAATCTGATGGGCAATCAGAATGAACAATTCAGATGTTAGAAGATATGCTTCGAGCTTGTGTCTTGCATTTATCTGGTAGTTGGGATGCACACTTAGCACTCGAGGAATTTGCTTATAATAACAGGTATCAGGCGGCGATTGGTATGGCTCCGTTTGAGGCACTTTATGGAAAGAAATGTCGGTCGCCGGTTCATTGGGATGAAGTTGGCGAATGAAAGCTTTTAGGCCCTAACTTGGTTCAGTCCATGAATGAAGCTATTCATAAAATCAGAGATAGAATGAAGACCGCTCAGAGTAGGAAAAAGAGTTACGCAGATGTCATGAGGAAGGATCTCGAATTTGAAGTGGGTGATCATGTGTTTCTCAAGATTGCCCCATTGAAGGGTGTTATCCATTTGGTCGCAAAGGGAAGCTGAGTCCCAGATTTATTGGCTCGTTTGAGATTTTGGATCGTATTGGTCTTTTGGCATACTGACTCGCTTTACCAAATACGTGTCTGAACCAACGCATGTCATTGATTTTGAACCTTTGCAAGTTCATGATGATCTCACTTATGAGGAGAAGCCAATCAGAGTTCTAGAGCGCAGGAAATAAACTCTGCGTAACAGAACGGTTCAACTAATCAAGATTCTTTGGAGAAATCATCGGATCGAGGAAGCAACATGGGAACGAGAAGTTGAGATACATGTCAAGTACCCAGAGTTATTTCAATAAGGTATATTCCTTTCGAGGACGAAAGATTTTATGGAGGGGAGAATGTAATACCCATGTAGTTTATAAGGGTTATTTTTGTAACTCAACCCCTCACTCACACATATGCACTCACTTACACATTAAGCCAACCCAATCTATTTCCCTCACACGTGTTCTCTCTCCTTCATCTTCCCCAAATCTCTCATTGCTTTTATCTCTAGCTTACCTATGTAACTCCCCCTCTTTCCTCCATTTTTGCAGGAAAACATAACCGTTTCCTTAGTGAGTAACTCCCATCTAATCTAATGCTATTTAAATCCCTATTGTTCTCCACTTTCTTCTTCATGAATCCTCCCCTGCAACTGCTTTCCTCTCTATTTTATAGTTTTTCTTCCCCATCGAAGCCTCTCTGTTCTTCACCTTCTTCTTCATTTCAACTTGGGCAGCCCTCTAACATTGATCTTTGGTAAGCAATTTATTGTTTCCTTTATTTTCTTTCTGCTATTTTCTTTCTCGTTTCCTCTTCTCTCTCTCTCTCTCTGAAATTTTGGTTCTTCATTTCCAGCAATTTACATTTTTTGGCATCGTCATCGTATCGCCACCTGCAAGCTTCAATTGGGTAATTTCATGTTCTCCTTTCTTTTCTCTCTATTCTGTCTCTCTCTCTCTCTTTCCCCCTCTCTGCTCTGTCTCTCTCTCCTCCGTCTCCCCCTCTCTGCTCTGTCTCTCTCTCCTCCGTCTCCCCCTCTCTGTTCTGTCTCTCTCTCCTTCGTCTCCCCCTCTCTGTTCTGTCTCTCTCTCTCCTTCGTCTCCCCTTCTCTATTCTTTTTCTCTCTCATTCGTCCCCCTGTTGCGTCTCTCTATCTCTCTCTCCCCCCTCCTTCGTCTCCCTTTTCTGTTTTCCCCCTTCTTTTGAACCGGTTCACCTGAACTGGACCGATTCATTCAGACTAGACCAGGCCAAACCAGTTCAGTCAGACCAGATCGGACTGAACCGACTCGGTCAGACTAGACCAGTTCAACCTCACAAGACCGAACCGGCCCGAAACAGCAGAACCGAACCAATTCAGACCACCCGAACCTTGTTGAACCATTTTTAACCATTTGATAATTTTCACCCGATGTGGTTTCCACCTGTTCCCAACCTCG
>QANY01008370.1:0-20000 GCA_003255025.1 Datisca glomerata
AAAGAGAGAGAGGGAGTGAGAGAACGAGAGAGAGAGCGGTAAAGAGAGAGAGTGTGTGAGAGTGAAAAAAGAGAGAGGGAGACAGAGGGAGAAAGAGAGGGAGACAGAGGGAGAGAATGAGGGAGAGAAAAAGATAGATAGATAGAGAGACAGAGAGGGAGAGAGGGCGAGAATGAGAGAGAGTGTGTGTGTGTGGGTGAGAGAGAGAGAGGGTTCAAGTGAGAGTGAGAAAGGGGGAGAGAGAGAGAGAGTGAGTGAGAGGGAAGGGGGAGAGAAAGAGAGAGTGTTGTGTGAGTATGTGTGTGTGTGTGAGTGTGCGCGCGCGTGTGTGAGAGAGACAGAGAGAGAATGAGAGAGAGTGGGGGAGATAGAAAGAGGGAGAGAGAGAGAGACAAAGAAAGAGAAAGAGAGAGAGGAAGGGAGATAATGAGGGAGAGTGATAGATAGAGAGACGGAGAGAGAGAAAAGAGAGAGGGAGAGAGATTGCAAGAGAGAGAGCGCGATAAAGAGAGAGACAAAATGAGAGAGAGCGCGGATGAGAGAAAGAGAATGGGTGAGAGAGAGAATGAGAGAGAGAGAATGGGTGAGAGAGAGAATGAGAGAGAGAGAATGGGTGAGAGAGAGAATGAGAGAGAGAGAGAGAATGAGAGAGAAAGGGAGAGAAAGAGAGAGTGAGTGAGAGAGAGAGAGAATGAGAGAGAGAGAGAATGAGAGAGAGAGAGAAGGAGATAAATAGAGTGAGAGAGAGAGAGAGCGAGAGAGAGAGAGACAGAGACAGAGAGAGGGAGAGAGAGAGTGTGTGCGTGTGAGAGTGAGTATGTGTGTGTGAGAGAGAGAGAGAGTGTGTGAGTGAGAGAGAGAGGGGGAGAGAAAGAGAGAGAGTGTTGTGTGAGTGTGTGTGTGTGTGTGTGTGCGCGCGCGCGCGTGTGAGAAAGACAGAGAGAGAGAATGAAAGAGAGTGAGGGAGATAGAAAGAGGGAGAGTGAGTCAAAGAAAGAGAAAGAGAGAGAGGAAGGGAGATAATGAGGGAGAGTGATAGATAGAATGAGTGAGAGAGTGAAAAGAGGGAGAGAGATAGTGCAATAAAGATAGAGAGAATGAGAGAAGGAGTGAATGAGAGAGAGAGAGAAGAGGGAGAGAGACAGTGAGATAGATAGTGTGAGAGTGAGAGAGAGACAGAGAAAGAAAGAGAGGGAGAGAATGAGGGAGATAGATAGTTAGATAGTTACAGAAAAAGTGAATGAGAGAGAGACGATGATGGAGAGAGATATAATGAGAGAGAGATATAATGAGAGAGAGTGGGAGAGGGGGAGTGTTAAAGAGGGAGAGAGAGAGAGAAAGAGTGATTGAGAGAGAGTGTGAGAGGGGGAGAGGGGGAGTGTTAAAGAGGGAGAGAGAGAGTGAGAGAGAGAGAGAGGAAGATAGAGAGAGAGAATGAGAGAGAGTGTGGGAAAGGGGGACTGTTAAAGAGGGAGAGAGAGAGTGAGAGAGAGAGAGAGTGATTGAGAGAGTTTGTGTGAGAGAGAGAGAAGAAGGAGAGAGTGTTAGAGTGAGTGATAGAGAGATGGGAGAGTCAGTATGAGAGAGAGATAGAGAGAGTGAGTGAGAGAGAGAGAGAGTGAGTGAGCAGGTGAGAGAGAGTCTAAGAGCGAGAGAGAGAGAGTGTGATTGAGAGTGAGTGAGAGAGAGTGAGAGAGATAGAGAGATAAAGAGATAGGGAGAGAATGATAGAGAGATAGAGAGGGAGAGAGAGTCAGTATGAGAGAGAGATAGAGAGAGTGAGAGAGAGAGAGTGAGCGGGTGAGAGAGAGTGTGAGCGCGAGAGAGAGAGAGAGAGAGAAAGAGTGAGTGAGTGAGAGAGAGATAGAGAGAGTGAGAGAGAGAGATAGATAGAGAGAGGGAGAGAGTGAGAGAGAGTGTGTGAGAAAGAGAGAGAGAGAGAGAGATAGTTAGGGAGAGAGTGAGAGTGAGAGAGAGAGAGAGAGACAGAGAGATAGATAGTGTGAGAGTGAGAGATAGAGAAAGAGAGAGAGAAATAGAGAGGGTGAGAATGAGGGAGATAGATAGAGAGTTGGATGGATACACAGAAAGTGAATGAGAGAGGGAGGGAGTGAGAGAGAGAGGGAGATAGAGAGAGAGAGTTTGAGAGAGAGAGGGATATAGAGAGAGAGAGAGTGGGAGAGAGAGTGGGAGAGGGGGAGTGTTAAAGAGGGAGAGAGAGAGCGAGAGAGAGAGTGATTGAGAGAGAGAGTGAGAGAGAGAAGAAGGAGAGAGTGTGAGAGTGAGCGAGACAGATAGATAGATAGAGAGAATGAGAGAGAGTGAGGGTGATAGAGAGAAGGAGAGAGAGAGAGAGAGACAAAGAAAGAGAAAGAGAGAGAGGAAGGGAGAGAATGAGGGAGAGGGATAGATAGAGAGAGGGAGAGAGAGAAAAAAGAGAGGGAGAGAGAGATTGCAAGAGAGAGAGTGCGATAAAGAGAGAGAATGAGAGAGAGAGGGTCAAAGAGAAGGAGAGAGAAAGAGAGAGTGAGTGAGAGAGAACGGGAGAGAGAGGGAGATAAATAGAGTAAGAGAAAGAGAGAGCGAGAGAGAGAGAGTGAAAGAGTGAAAGTGAAAGAGAGAGAGAGAGACAGAGAGAGGGAGAGAATGAGAGAGAGTGTGTGTGAGAGTGAGTGTGTGTGTGTGAGAGAGAGAGAGTGTGTGTGTTCAAGTGAGAGTGAGAGAGAGGAAGAGAGAGAGAGAGAGTGATAGAGAGAGAGAGTGAGAGAGTGTTGTGTGAGTGTGTGTGTGTGTGTGTGTGTGTGCGCGCGCGTGTAAGAGAGACAAAGAGAGAGAGGGAGAGAGATTGCAAGAGAGAGAGTGCGATAAAGAGAGAGAAAATGAGAGAGAGAGAGGGTCAGAGAGAAAGAGAGAGTGAGTGAGAGAGAGAGAACGAGAGAGAGAGAGGGAGATAAATAGAGTAAGAGAAAGAGAGAGCGAGAAAGAGAGTGAAAGAGTTAGACAAAGACAGAGGGAGGGAGAGAATGAGAGAGAGTGTGTGTGTGTGAGTGTGAGTGTGTGTGTGTGTGTGTGTATGTGTGAGAGAGAGAGAGAGAGTGTTCAAGTGAGAGTGAGAGAGAGGAAGAGAGAGAGAGAGAGGAAGAGAGAGAGAGAGAGAGAAAGTGATAGAGAGAGAGAGTGAGAGAGTGTTGTGTGAGTGTGTGTCTGTGTGTGCGCGTGTGTGAGAGAGACAAAGAGAGAATGAGAGAGAATGGGGGAGATAGAAAGAGGGAGAGAGAGAGAGGGGAAGGGAGATAATGAGGGAGAGTGATAGATAGAGAGAGGGATAGAGAGAAAAGAGAAAGGGAGAGAGATTGCAAGAGAGAGAGCGCGATAAAGAGAGAGAGAATGAGAGAGAGAATGAGAGAGAGAATGAGAGAGAGAGAATGGGTGAGAGAGAGAATGAGCGAGAGAGTGTGTGTGTGAGCATGAGAGAGAGGGAGAGATAAAAAGATAGGAGAGAGAGCGAGAGGGCGGGAGGGAGAGAGAGGGAGAGAGGGGGAGAGAGAACGATAGAGAGAGAGAAAGAGAGAGTGTGTGTGTGTGTGAGAGAGAGGGGGAGATAGTTAGAGAGAGAGTGATAGAGAGTGTGGGAAAGAGAGAGAGATAATGAGATAGATAATATGAGAGTGAGAGAGAGAGAAAGAAAGTGAGGGAGAGAATGAGGGAGATAGATAGATTGTTAGATAGTTACAGAAAAAGTGAATGAGAGAGAGGAAGATAGAGAGAGAAAGAATGAGAGAGTGTGAGAGAGGGGGAGTGTTAAAGAGTGAGAGAGAGTGAGAGAGAGAGTGTGATTGAGAGAGAGTGTGAGAGAGGGAGAGAAGAATGAGAGAGTGTGAGAGTGAGCGATAGAGAGGGAGAGAGAGTCAGTATGAGAGAGAGATAGAGAGTGTGAGAGAGAGTGTGAGTGAGCGGGTGAGAGAGAGAGACTAAGAGCGAGAGAGAGAGAGAGAGAGAGAGAGTGAGAGTGAGTGAGTGAGGGAGAGAGATAGAGAGTGAGAGAGAGAGAGAGATAGAAAGAGGTGGAGAGAATGAGAGAGAGTGTGTGTGTGTGTGTGAGAGAGAGAAGGAGATAGTTAGCGAGAGAGTGAGAAAGAGAGAGAGAAAGAGACAGAGAGATAGATAGTGTGAGAGTCAGAGACAGAGAGAGAGAGAGAGAGAGAGGGAGAGAATGAGGGAGATAGATAGATAGTTAGATGGATATAGAGAAAGTGAATGAGAGAGAGAGAGTGAGAGAGAGTGGGAGAGGGAGAGTGTGTGAGAGTGAGAGAGTGATAGAGAGAGGGAGTGAGAGAGTATGTGTGATTCAGAGAGAGAGAGTGAGAGAGAGAGAAGAAGGAGAGAGTGTGAGGGTGAGCGAGAGAGGGGGAGAGTGAGTGAGCGGGTGGGAGAGAGAGACTATGAGCGAGTGAGAGAGAGAAAGAGAGAGTGGGAGTGAGTTAGTGAGTAAGAGAGAGAGATAGATATAGAGAGAGAGAAAGAGAGAGAGAGAAAGAGAGGGGGAGACGGAGAGAATGAGATAGAGAGAGAATGAAAGAGAGAGACAGAGAGAGAGAATGATTGAGGGAGCGAATGATAGAGAAAGAATGAGAGAGAGCGCTAAAGAGAGATAGAGAAAGTGGGAGACAGAGAGGGAGACAGAGAGGGAGAGTGAGTGTGAGAGATAGAGGGAGACAGTGAGAGAGGGAGAATGAGGGAGACAGAGAGGGAGAGAGAAAGTGAGAGAGAGAGGGAGAGAGACAGTGTGTCTCTCTCTCTATTTTTTTCAATCACCTCACTGGATTACCCCCCTCTTTCGACATTATCTTTCCTGTATCCACTCTCTCTCTCTCGACATTCTCTTTCTTTCTCAACGTTCTCTCTCTCTACATTCTACGCTTTGTCTTTCTTTCTCTATGTTCTCTCTCAAAATTAACAAAATTTACAAAATTAACAAAATCAAAATTAACAAAAAATTAATAAGACTCATTAAAATTATAAAAATTATCAAAATCTATTAAAACTAACAAAACCCATTTTGTTGTGTTTAGTTATAGAGAAATGAGTTTCTAGAAGAGAGAGTGTGTGAGAAGGGCAATTGGAAGAGAGAGAGAGAGAGGGAAGGAGAGAAAGAGAGAGAGTCTTGTGTGAGTGTGTGTGCGTGCGTGCGTGTGAGAGAGAGAGAGAGAATGAGATAGAGTGAGGGAGATAGAGAGATGGAGAGAGAGAGAAAGACAAAGAAAGAGAAAGTGAGAGAGGAAGTGAGAGAATGAGGGAGAGAGATAGATATATAGAGAGAGGGAGAGAGATTGCAAGAGAGAGAGCGCGATAAAGAGAGAGAGAGAGAGAATGAGAGAGAGTGAGAGAATGAGAGAGAGAATGAGAGAGAATGAGTGAGAGAGTGAATGAGATAGAGAGAGAATGAGAGAGAAAGAGAGAATGAGCGAGAGAGAGTGTGTGTGTGTGAGCATGAGAGAGAGAGATAGTGAGAGAGAGTGAGAGAGAGAGAGTGAGAGAGAGTGAGAGAGAGAGAGTGAGAGAGAGTGAGAGAGAGAGAGAGAGAATGAGATAAAGAGAGAATGAAAGAGAGAGACAGAGAGAGAGAGAATGATTGAGGGAGCGAATGATAGAGAGAGAGAATGAGAGAGAGCGCTAGAGAGAGAGATAGAGAGAGTGGGAGGCAGAGAGGGAGAGTGAGTGTGAGAGATAGAGGGAGACAGTGAGAGAGGGAGAATGAGGGAGACAGAGAGGGAGAGAGAAAGTGAGAGAGAGCGGGAGAGAGACAGTGTGTCTCTCTCTATTTTCTTCAATCACCTCACTGGATTATCCCCCCCTCTGTCGACATTATCTTTCCTGTATCCACTCTCTCTCTCTCTCGACATTCTCTTTCTTTCTCAACGTTCTCTCTCTCTCTACATTCTTCGCTTTGTCTTTCTTTCTCTATGTTCTCTCTGAAAATTAACAAAATCCATAAAATTAACAAAACCAAAATTAAAAAAACTTACAAAAAATTAATAAAACTCATTGAAATGATAAAAATTATCAAAATCTATTAAAACTAACAAAACCCATTTGTTGTGTTTAGTTATAAAGAAAATGAGTTTCTAGAAAGAGAGAGAGGAAGTGAGAGAATGAGGGAGAGAGATAGAGACAAAGAAAGAGAAAGAGAGAGAGGAAGTGAGAGAATGAGGGAGAGACATAGATATATAGAGAGAGAGGGAGAGAGATTGCAAGAGAGAGAGCGCGATAAAGAGAGAGAGAGAGAATGAGAGAGAGAGAGAATGAGAGAGTGAGAGAATAAGAGAGAGAAAGAGAGAGAATGAGTGAGAGAGTGAATGAGAGAGAGAGAGAATGAGAGAGAGAGAGAGAATGAGGGAGAGAGAGTGTGTGTGTGTGTGATCATGAGAGAGAGGGAGGGATAAATAGAGAAGAGAGAGAGCGAGATAGAGAGTGATAATTAGAGAGAGGGTGAGAGAGAAAGAGAGAGTGAGTGAGAGAGAGAGAATAAGAGAGAGAGAGAGAGAGAGAGAGCGAGAGAGAGATTGAAAGAGAGACAGAGAGAGAGACAGAGAGAAAGGGTGAGAATGAGAGAGAGTATGTGTGTGAGAGTGAGTATGTGTGTGTGTGTGTGAGAGAGTGTGTTAAAGTGAGAGTGAGAGAGAGGGAAGGAGAGAGATCGAGAGATAGAGAGAAAGCGAGAGAGAGAGAGGGGGAGCGAAAGAGAAGGAGCGATATAAAGAGAGGGGGAGAGAGAGAGTCTGTGAGATTGAGAGAGTTATAGACTCTGAGAAAGAAAATGAGAGAAAAGGAGAGACTGTGTTTCTGTGTGTATGTACGAGCGAGATATAGAGAGAGAGAGAGATTGAATGAGAGAGGGAGAGAGGGAGAGAGAGAAAGAGAGAGAGAGGGAGAGAGAGTGAATGAGAGATAGAGAGGGAGAGAGAGAAAGACAGAGAGAGAGGGAGAGAGAGAGAATGAGGGAGAGAGATAGATAGAGAGTGAGGGAGAGGGAGAGAGGGATTGAGAGAGGGGGAGAGAGAGTGAGTCAGTGAGTGAGAGAGAAAATGAGAGAGACAGAGCCAGAGAGAGACATAGAGAGAGGGAAAAAGAGTGAGAGGGAGAGAGAGTGAGTGAGAGAGGAAGTGGGAGAATGAGAGAGTGTGTGAGTGGGATAGAGAGAGGTGGCGATAAAGAGAGATAGAGAGAGGGGAAGATAAAGAGAGCGAGAGAGAGGGAGAGAGAGAGTGTGTGTGTGTGTGTGTGTGAGAGAGAGAGAGTGAGTGAGAGAGAGAGAGTGAGTCTGAGAGAGAGGGAGAGAAAGAGAAAGAAAGTGGGTGAGATGGAGAGATATAGAGAGGGAGAGAGAGTGAGAGAATGAGCAAGAGAAATTGGTAGATAATTAGATAGATATAGAGATGGAGGGAGAGATAGAGATAGAGAGAAAGAGAGAAGGAGAGAGGGAGAGCAGGAGAGGGAGATAGATAGATAGATAGATTGAGAGAGAGAGAGAATAAGAGCGAGAGGGAAAGAGAGAGAGGTAGAGAGAGAGGGAGATAGAGATAGAGAGAAAGAGAAAGGGAGAGAGAGAGCAATAAATAGAGAGTGTGTGTGTGAGAGAGAGAGGGAGAGAAAATTAGAGAGTGAGAGAGAGCGTGTGTGTGTGTGTGTGTGAGAGAGAGAGAGAGAGAATGAGAGAGAGATTGAGAGAGAGAGAATGAGAGAGAGATTGAGAGAGAGGGAGAGGGAGAGCGATAGAGAGAGAAAATGAGAGAGAGGGAGAAGAAGGAGAGAGTGTAAGAGAGAGAGATAGAGAGTGATAATGAGAGAGAGAAAGAGAGAGAGTGAGTGTGGGAGAGGGAAAGGGAGAGAGAGAATGAGAGAGAGAGGGGGGAGATAAAGAGAGAGAATGAGAGAGAGTGTGTGTGTGTCTGTTTGTGTGTGTGTCAGAGAGACAGATAGAGAGAATGAGAGAGAGAGAGATAGAGAGAGGGATAGAGAAAGATAAAGAAAGAGAGAGGAATGGAGAGAATGTGGAAGAGAGATAGATAGAGACAGACAGGGAAAGGGAGAAAAGAGAGGAAGAGAGACAGATTGCAAGAGAGAGAGTGCGATAAAGAGCGACAAAAAGATAGAGGGAGAATGAGAGAGAGAGAGTTTGTGTGAGAAAGGGAGAGAGAGTGTCTGTGAGCGTGAGAGAAAGAGGAAGGGATAAAGAGAGAAGAGAGAGAGCGAGATAGAGAGTGATAATGAGAAAGAGAAAGGGTGAGAGAGACAGACATAGAGTGAGTGTGGGAGAGAGAGAGAGGGAGAGAGAGAATGAGTGAGAGAATGCGAGAGAGAGGGAGAGAAAGAGGAGCGATATATATATATATATTTAGAGAGAGAGAGAGAATGACTGAGAGAGAGAATGAGAGAGAAAGAGAGAGAGAATGAGTGAGAGAGAGTGATAAAGAGAGAGAGAGAATAAGAGAGAGTGAGAGAATGAGTGAAAGAGAGAATAAGAGAGAGAGNACTCTCACTCTCTCTCAATCTCTCTCTCTCTCTATCACTCTCACTCTCGTTCACTTACTCTTACAATCAATCTCTCTCTCTCTCCTTCACTCTCCATCCCTCCCTCCCTCCCTCTCTCTCATTTTCACTCACTCTCTCTCTATCTCAATTACTCACTCTCTCTCACTCACTCTCTTTGACACACACTCTCTCTCTCTAACTCCCTCTCTCACTCATTCTCCCTCTCGCTCTCTCTCCTTCTCTCTCTCAATTTCTCTCTCTGTCTCTCTCTCTCTCGCTCTCTCCCCCTCTTTCTCGCTCTCTCTCTCTATCACTAACTCCCCCTCTCTCTAGTTCTCTCTCCTCACTCTCTTGCTCTCTCCCCCTCTCTCTTTCTCACTCTCTCTTCACTCCCTCTCTCTCTCACTCTCTCTTTCGCTCTCTCCCCTCCCTCTCGCTGTCCCGCTCTCTCTCTCGCACTCTCTATCTCTCTATCACTAAGTCACACTGTGTCTCTCCTTCCCTCTCACCCCTCACTCTCTCGCTCTCTCCCCCTCACTCACTCACTCTCTCTCATTTACTCTAACAATCAATCTCTCACTTTCACTCTCTCTGTCTATCTCACTCACTCTCTCTCACACACTCTCTCTCTCACTCCCTCTCTCACTCACTCTCCCTCTCACTCTCTCTCCTTCTCTCTCTCTCCCTCTCCCTCTCTCTCTCTCACTCTGTCTCTCTCTCTATCACTAACTCCCCCTCTATCTAGTTCTCTCCCCTCACTCTCTCACTTTCTCCCCCTCACTCACTCACTCCCCCACTCTCTCTCCCTCACACACTCACGCCCCATTCTCTCTCGCACTCTCCCCCTCACTCACTGACTCTCTCACTCTCTCACTCTCTCTCTCACCCACTCTCCCTCTCACATTCTCCCAATCTCTCTCTCCCTCTCACTCTCTCCCTCTCTCTCTCTCTTACTCTCTCCCTCTCTCTCACCCTATCTTTTTCACTCTCTCCCTTTCATTCTCTCTCCTCTCTCTCTCTCTCTCTCGCTCTCTCCCCCTCTCTCTCACTCTCTCTCTCTCCCTCTCTCACACTTTCACTTTCTCTCCCTCCCTCCCTTTCACTCTCTCTCCCTCACTCTTTCCCCCTCACTCTCTCACTCTCTCTCTCTGTCTCTTTCACCCTCTCTCTCTCATTCACTCTCTCTCTCACTCACTATCTCTTTCCCTCTCACTCGCTCTCTCTCTCACTCTCATCCTCTCACACTCTTACTCCCTCTCTCGCTCTGACTCACTCTCTTTCTCCCTCCCTCTCTCTCTCTCGTTCTCAATCTCTCTTTCTCATCCTCTCTCTATCACTCCCTCTCTCTCTCACACTCACTCTCTCTCTCTTTCAAACTAACAATCACACTCTCTCCTTCTCTCTTTCTCTCTCTTTCACACCCTCTCTCACACTAACAATCACACTCTTTTCTTCTCTCTCTCCCTCCCTCTGTCTCTCTCTACCTCTCTCCCCATTTTTATATCTCACTCTGTCTCACTCTCTCTCCCCCTCACTTTCTCACTCTCTCCCCCTTACTCTCTCTATCTCTATCTCTTTCACTAAATCACTATCTCTCTCTCTCTACCTCACTCTCTTCACTAACTCTCCCACTCTCTCCACCTCTCCCATCACTCTGTCTCTCTCTTTCACTCTCTCCCTCTATTTCACTCTCTTTCTCTCACTCACCCCCTCTCCCCTTCTCGCTCTCTGCCTTTCTCAGTGTCATCCCCTCTCCCTTTCTCTGCCAGTCTCTCCCTGACTCACTCTCTTTCTCCCTCCCTCTTTCTCTCTCACACACACTCTCTCTCACTCGCTCGCTCTCTCCCCCTCACTCTCTCTATCTCTATCTCTATCTCTTTCACTAAATCACTATCTCTCTCTCTCTGCCTCACTCTCTCCCCTAACTCTCCCACTCTCTCCACCTCTCCCATCACTCTCTCTCTCTCTCTTTCACTCTCTCCCTCTCTTTCACTCACTTTCTCTCACTCACTCTCTCTCCCCCTCTCGCTTTCTCCCTCTCTCATTCTCATCCCCTCTCTTTCTCTCTCCCATTCTCTCCCTGAATCACTCTCTTTATCCCTCCCTCTCTCCCTCCCTCTCTCTCTCTCTCATTCTCTCTCTCTCACTCTCTCTCCCTTTCACATTCTCTCAATCTCACTCTCTCTTTCTCTCTCTCTCTCTCTCGCTCTCCCCCCTCTCTCTCGCAATCTCTATCTCTTTATCACTAACTCACACTGTGTTTCTCCCTCATTCTCACCCCTCACTCTCTCGCTCTCTCCCCCTCACTCATTTACTCTCTCTCCTTTACCCTAACAATCAATCTCTCACTTTCACTCTTTCTGTCTATCTCACTCACACTCTCTCTCTCACACTCTCTCTCTCACTCCCTCTCTCACTCACTCTCCCTCTCACTCTCTCTCTTTCTCTCTCTCCCTATATATCTCTCTCTAGCTCTCTCCCCCTCTGTCTCTCGCTCTGTCTCTCTCTCTATCACTAACTCCCCCTCTATCTAGTTCTCTCCCCTCACTATCTCGCTCTCTCCCCCTCACTCACTCACGACCCCACTCTCTCTCCCTCACTCACTCACTTTCGTTCTCTCTCGCACTCTCCCCCTCACTCACTCACTCTCTCTCTCTCACCCACTCTCCCTCTCACACTCTCCAAATCTCTCACCCTCTCACTCTCTCCCTATCTCTCTCTCTCCCTCTCTCTCCCTCTCTCCCTCTCTCTCACCCTATCTTTTTCGCTCTCTCCCTTTCACTCTCTCTCTCCCCTCTCTCTCTCTCTCGCTCTCCCCCCTCTCTCTCGCTCTCTCTCTATCACTATCTCACACACTTTCTCTCCCTCACTCTCTACCCTCACCCTCTCACTCTCTCCCCCTCACTCACTCTCTCTAACAATCACACACTCTCTCTCTCCCTCACTCACTCTTCCTCTCTCTCACTCTCTCTTTCTTTCTCTCTTCGCTCTCTCTTGCTATCTCACTCTCTCTCACCCACTCTCCCTCTCACTCTCTCCATATCTCTCTCTCTCCCACTCTCTCTCCCTCTCTCCCTCTCTTACTCTCTCTCTCTCTCGCCCTATCTCTATCGCCCTATCCCTTACACTCTCTCTCTCCACCGCTCTCTCTCTCTTTCTCTTTCTCTCACTCTCTCCCCCTCTCTCTCCCGCTCTCTCTTTATTACTAACTCCCACACTTTCTCTCCCTCGCTCTCTCCCCTCACCCTCTCACTCTTTCCCCCTCACTCACTCACTCTCTCTCACTCACTCTCTCTCACACACACTCTCTCACTCCCTCTCTCACTCACTCTCCCTCTCACACTCTCTCCTTCTCTCTCTCTCTATCTCTCTCTCTCACTCTTTCTCTCCCTTTCTCACTCACTCTTCCTTTCTCTCCCACTCTTCCCCCCACTCTCTCGCTGTCTCCCCCTCTCTTTCCTATTCTCTCTCACACTCTCTCTCACACTCTCTCTCAATCTCTCTCTCTATCACTCTCACTCTCTCTCTCTCTCAGTCTCTCTCTATCACTCTCACTCTCTCTCTCACTCACTATAATAATCAATCTCTCACTCTCTCTCTCTCTCTATCACTAACTCCTTCTATATCTAGTTCTCTGTCCTCACTCTCTCACTCTCTCCCCCTCACTTACTCACGCCCCCACTATCTCTCCCTAACTCACTCACTTTCATTCTCTCTCGCTCTCTCCCCCTCACTCACTCACTCTCTCGTTCTCTCACTCTCTCGTTCTCTCACTCTCCCTCTCACTCTCTCCCTATTTCTCTCTCTTCCCCTCTCTCTCTCCCTCTCACTCTCTCCCTATCTCTCCCTCTCTCTCTCCCTCACTCTCTTACTCTCTCCCTCTCTCTCACCCTATCTCTTTCACTCTCTCCCTTTCACACTCTCTCCCCCCGCTCTCTCTCTCTCGCTCTCTCCCCCTCTCTTTCTCGCTCTCTCTATCACTAACTCACACAGTTTCTCTCCCTCAGTCTCTCCCCTCACCCTCTCACTCTGACAATCACACATACTCTCTCTCCCTCACTCACTCTCACTCACTCTCTTTCTCCCTCTCTCTTCCCTCTCTCTCACTCTCTCTCTCTCATATTCTCACTCACTCACTTTCGTACTCCCTCGCTCTCACCCCCTCACTCACTCGCTCTCTCGCTCTCCCACACTCTCTCTCTCACCCACTCTCCCTCTCAATGTCTCCCTATCTCTCTCTCCCTCTCTCTCTCCCTCTCTCTCTCTCTTAGTCTCTCCCTCACTCTCTAACTATCTCTTTCACTCTCTCCCTTTCATTCTCTCTCCCCTCTATCTCTCTTTCTCTCTCTCTTCCCCCTCTCTCTCTCGCTCTCTCTCTATCATTAACTCACACACTTTCTCTCCCTCACTCTCTCCCCTCACCCTCTCAGTCTCTCCCCCTCACTCACTCTCTCTCACTCTAACAATCACACACATTCTCTCTCTCTCCCTCACTCACTCTTTCTCTCTCTCACTCACTCTCTTTCTCTGTCTCTCTTCGCTCTCTCTCACTCGCTCTCTCACTCCCTCTCACTCTCTCTCTCTCATTCTTTCTCTCTCTATCTCTCACTCTCACTCTCTCTCTCACTCACTCTAACAATCACTCTCTCACTGTCTCGTCCCTTCCTCTCTACTCCCTTTCACTCTCTACCTCTCTCTATCTCCACTCACTCTCTCTCTCCCTCACACACTCTTTCTATCCCTCTCTCACTCACTCACTCTCTCTTTCTCTCTCACGCTCCTTTCACTCCCTCTCTTCCCCCCGCTCTCTGGCTCTCTTCCGCCTCTCTTTCTTCTTCTCTCTCTCACACTCTCTCTCAATCTCTCTTTCTCTATCACTCTCACTCTCTCTCTCTGTCACTCTCACGCTCTCTCTCACTGACTATAACAATCAATCTCTCACTCTCTCTCTCACTCTCTATTTCTCTCTCTCTCTCTCTCTCTCACTCTCTATTTCTCTCTCTCTCTCTCTCTCACTCTCTTACTCAGTCACTCTCTCACTCACTCACTCACTCATCACCACTCACTCTCCCTCTCTCTCGCTCTCTCGCTCACTCACTTTATCCCTCTGCCTCATTCTAACTCTCTTTCACTCACTCACTCACTCTCTCCCTCTTTCTCCCTCCCTCCCCCTCTTTCTCTCTCACTCTCACACACACTCTCTCTCCAATTTTCTCTCTCTCTGTCTCACTCACTCTCTCTCTCTTATTTAATCTCTATCTCTCACTCTCTCTCTTTCTCACACACAAACACACGCACACAGTCTCTCTCTCCCACTCACTCTTTTTCTCTCTCTATCCCTCTCCCCCTCTACCCCTAGGCTATCTCTATCTCTCGCATTCCCTCTCTCTCTTCCTCTCTCTCCCTCACTCTCCCTCTCTCCCTCTCTCTGTCACCCTCACTCACTTTCTCTCCTTCACTCACTCTCTCTCCCTAACTTTCTCCCCCTCACTTTCTCTCCTTCACTCACTCTCTCTCCCTAACTTTCTCCCCCTCACTTTCTCTCATTCACTCACTCTCTCTCCCTAACTTTCTCCCCCTCACTTTCTCTCCTTCACTCACTCATTCTATTTCTCTCTCTCTCTCATTAACTCACTCAATCCCCTCAGTCTATAGCACTCTCCCCCTCACTTACTCACTTTCTCTCGCTCTCTCTCCATCTCTAACTTTCATTCACTCTCTCTCACTCACTCTCCCTCTCGCTCTCTCCCTCAATCACTCTCAACCACTCTCTCTCTCACTCTCTATCTCTCCTCTCTCTCTCTCACTCTCTCTCTTTCACTCTCTCCCTCTCACTCTCTCTTTCTCACACTCTTTCACTCTCTCTTTATCTCTCTCTCTTTTTCACTCACTTTCTCTCCCTCTCTCCACTATCTCTCGCTCTCACTCATTCTCTCCCTCTCTCCACTCATTCTCTCCCTCTCTCCACTATCTCTCTCACACACTCACTCTCTCTCTCTCAATCCCTCTCTCACACACTCACTCTCCCTCTCTCTCTTTCACTCTCTCTCTACCTCACTCTGCCCACCTTATTTTCTAGCTCTTTCCCCTCACTCTCTTGCTCTCTCTCACTCCCTCTCTTACTAAATCGCTATCTCTCTCTCTCTGCCTCACACTCTCCCCTCACCCTCTCACTCTCTCCCCCTCACTCTCCCTCCGTCTCTTTCACTCTCTCTCTCCCTCACTCTCTCCCCTCACTTTCTAGCTCTCTCCCCTCACTCTCTTGCTCTCTCTCTCTCCCTCTCTTACTAAATCACTATTTCTCTCTCTGCCTCATACTCTCCCCTCACCCTCTCACTCTCTCCCCCTCACTCTCTCACTTTCTCTCTGTCTCTATCACCCTCTCTCTCTCATTCACTCTCTCTCTCACTCACTGTCTCTTTCCCTCTCGCTCTCTCCCTCTCTCACTCTCATCCTCTCTCTCACTCCCTCTCTCTGACTCACTCTCTCTCTTTCTCTCACACTCTCTCTCTCTCAAACTAACAATCACACTCTCTCCTTCTCTCTCTCTCCCTCTCTCTCTTTCACTCTCTCTCTCACTAACAATCACACTCTTTACTTCTCTCTCTCCCTCCCTCTGTCTCTCTCTATCTCTCTCCCAATTTTTATCTCTCCCTCTGTCTCACTCTCTCTCTCCCCCTCACTCTCTCCCCCTCACTTTCTTGCTCTCTCCCCCTCCCTCCCTCTCTCTATCTCTATCTCTTTCACTAAATCATTATCTTTCTCTTTGCCTCACTCTCTCCCATCACTCTCTCACTCTTTCCACCTCTCCCCTCACTCTCTCTCTCTCTCTTTCACTCTCTCCCTCTGTTTCACTCTCTCTCTCACTCACTCTCTCTCCCCCTCTCGCTCTCTCCTTCTCTCAGTCTCATCCCCTCTCTCTCTCACTCCCACTCTCTCCCTAACCCACTCTCTTTCACCCTCCCTCTCTCTCTCACTCTCTCACTCACTCTCTCTCTCTCACTTTCTCTCTCCCTTTGACTTTCTATCAATCTCACTCTCTCTTTCTCTCTCTCTCTTTATCTCTCCCTCTTTCTCACTCTCTCCACTCCCTCTCGCTCTCCCCCGCTCTCTCTCGCTCTCTCTTTCTCTCTATCAGTAACTCACACTGTGTCTCTCCCTCCCTCTCTCCCCGTACTCTCTCGTTCTCTCCCCATCACTCACTCACTCTCTCGCTCTCTCTCTCTATCTCTCGTTCACTCACTCACGCTCTCTCTCTCTCATTGACACTTTCTCTCCCCCCTCTATCTCACCCTCTCTCTCACTCTCACTCACTCTCGTTCTCTCTTTTCACTCTCTCTCTCTCACAATCTCCCTTTTTCTCCCTCCCTCTCTTTCACTCTCTATCTCCATCACTGTCTCTTTCACCCTCTCTCTCCCTCTCTCACTCTCTCTCTCTTTCACTCTCTCTCTCTCATTCACTCTCTCTCCCCCTCTTGCTATCTCCCTCTCTCACTCTCATCCTCTTTCTCACTCCTCTCTCTGACTCACTCTTTCTCCTTCCCTCTCTCTCTCGCTCTATATCTATCTCTCTCTCATCCTCTCTCTATCACTCCCTCTCTCTCACACTCATTTTCTCTCTTTCACTCTCTTACTCTCTCTCACAGTAACAATCACAGTCTCACCTTCTCTCTCTCTCCCTCCCCCTCTCTCTCACTCTCTCTCACATACAATCACACACTCTCCTTCTCTCTCTCCCTCTCTCTCACTATCTCTCTCCCCCTTTTTGTCTCTCACTCTCTCTCATTTACTCTCTCTTCCTCACTCTCTTCCCTCACTCCCTCTCTCTCACTAACTCACTCTCTCCCTCTCCCTCATGCTCTCCCCTCACTCTCTCGGTCTCACTCTCTCCCTCACTCTCTCCCATCCTTTCTCTCTCACTCTCACTCTCTCTCAATCTCTCTCTCTCTCTATCACTCTCACTCTCGTTCACTTACTCTTACAATCAATTTCTCTCTCTCCTTCACTCTCCATCCCTCCCTCCCTCCCTCTCTCTCATTTTAACTCACTCTCTCTCTATCTCAATTACTCACTCTCTCTCACTCACTCTCTTTGACACACTCTCTCTCTCTAACTCCCTCTCTCACTCATTCTCCCTCTCACTCTCTCTCCTTCTCTCTCTCAATTTCTCTCTCTGTCTCTCTCTCTCGCTCTCTCGCCCTCTTTCTCGCTCTCTCTCTCTATCACTAACTCCCCCTCTCTCTAGTTCTCTCTCCTCACTCTTTTGCTCTCTCCCCCTCACTCACTCACTTTCATTCTCTCTCGCTCTCTCCCCCTCACTCACTGACTCTCTCGCTCTCTCACACTCTCTCTCTCACCCACTCTCCCTCTCACCCACTCTCCCTCTCACTCTCACTCTATCTTTCTCTCTCTCAATCTCTCTCTCTATCACTCTCACTCTTTCTCACTCTCTCACATACTCTAACAATCAATCTCTCTCTCTCTCCCCCTCCTTCTATCTCTGTCCCTCCCTCCCTCTCGCTCTCTATCTCACTCACTCACTCTCACTCACACTTTCTCTCTCTCATCCTCTCTCTATCACTGCCTCTCTCTCTAACACTCATTCTCTCTCTTTCTCTCACTCTCACTCTCTCTCACGCTAACCATCACACTCTCGCCTTCTCTCTCTCCCTCCCTCCCTTTCCCTCTCTTTCACTCTCTTTCTCACGCTCACGTTCAATCACACTCTCTCCTTCTGTCTCTCTCCCTTTGTCTGTCTCTCTATCTCTCTCTCCCCCTTTTGTCTCTCACTCCCTTTCATTTACTCTCTCTCTCCCTCACTCTCTCCCTTCACTCTCTCTCTCTCACTCTCGCTGACTCTCCATCACTCTTTCCCCTCACTTTCTCGCTCTCACTCTCTCCCTCACTCTTTCCCCCCACTCTCTCGCTCTCACTCTCTCCCCTCCTTTCCCTCTCCTCTCTCACTCTCTCTCTCTATCACTAACTCCCCCTCTATCTAGTTCTCTCCCCTCCTTTCTCTCTCCTCTCTCTCTCTCTCTATCAGTAACTCCCCCTCTATCTAGTTCTCTCCCCTCACTCTCTCGCCCTCTCCCCTTACTTACTCACCTCCCCACTCTCTCTCCCTTGCTCACTCACTTTCGTTCTCTCTCGCTCTCTCCCCCTCACTCACTCACTCTCTCTCTCACTCTCTCTCACCCACTCTACCCCTCACTCTCTCCCTATCTCTCTCTCTATCCCTCTCTCTCTCCCTCCCTCTCTCTCCCTTACTCTTTCCCTCTTATTCGCCCTATCTCTTTTGCTCTCTCCCTTTCACTCTCTCCCCCTTCTCTTTCTCTCTTTCTCTCTCTCGCTCTCTCACCCTCTCTCTCTCGTTCTCTCTCTATCACTAACTCACACTTTCTCTGCCTCACTCTCTCCCCTCACCGTCTCACTCTCTCCCCCTCACTCTCTCTCTCTCACTCTAACAATCATACACTCTCTCTCTCCCTCACTCACTCTCTCTCACTCACTCTCTTTCTCTCTCTCTCTTCTCTCTCACACACTCTCTCTCTCTCTCACACTCTCTCTCTCATTCTCACTCACTCACTTTCGTTCTCTCTCACTCACTCTCTATCTCTCTCTCACTCACTCACTTTCGTTCTCACTCACTCACTTTCTTACTCTCTCCCTCTCTCTCGCCCTATCTCTTTCGCTCTCTCCCTTTCACTCTCTCTCCCCTTTTCTCTCTCTCTCTCTCTCTCTATCTCTCTCTCTTTCTCTCTCTCTTTCTCACATTCTCTCTCTCTTTCTCTCTCTCTTTCTCTCTGTCTTTCTCTCTCTCTTTCTCACTCTCTCGCTCTCACCCCCTCTCTCTTGCTCTCTCTCTGTCTATCACTAACTCCACCTCTATCTAGTTCTCTCCCCTCACTCTCTTGTTCTCTCCCCCTCACTCACTCTTTCTCTCTCTCACTCACTCTCATTCTCTCTCTCTCATCGTTCTCTAACACACTCTCTCTCACACTCTCTCTCTCAATCTCACTCACTCACTTTGATTCTCACTCTCTCTCTCACCCACTCTCCCTCTCACACTCTGTCGCTCTTTCCTTCTCACTCTCTCTCGCTCTCTCCCTCTTTAACTCTTTCGCTCTCTCCCTTTCACCCTCTTTCTCTCCCTCTCGCACTCTCTAACTCACACACACACTCTCTCTCTCACTCTCTCTCCCTCTCACTCACTCTCACCCTCTCTCACTCATTCTCACTCTATCTCTCGCTCATTGTCACACTCACTCACTGTCACTGTCTCTCTCTCCCTTTCAATCTCTCTGCCTCCCACTCTCTCACTCTCACTCACTTTCTCTTTCTCCCAAAATCTGTCTCTCTATTCACGCGCCCACTCTCTCTCTCTCTCACTCACTCTCTATCCCTCTCTCCCTCTCTCTCCCTCTCCATCTTTCTCTCTTACTCTCTCCCTCTCTCTCGCCCTATCTCTTTCGTTCTCTCCCTTTCACTCTCTCTCCCCCCTTCTCTCTCTCTCTCTTTCCCTCTCTCCCCCACTCTCCCCCTCTCTCTCTCACTCTCTCTCTCTCTATCACTAACTCCCCCTCTATCTAGTTCTCTTCCCTCACTCTCTTATTCTCTCCCCCTCACTAACTCACCTTCTCACTCTCTCTCCCTCACTCACTAACTTTCGTTCTCCCTCGCTTTCTCCCCCTCACTCACTCACTCTCTCGCTCTCTCACTCTCTCTCTCTCACGCACTCTCCCTCTCAATCTCTCCCTATCTCTCTCCCTCCCTCTCTCACTCCCTCCTTATCTCTCTCTCTCACTCTCTCCTTCTTTCTCGCCCTATCTCTTTCGCTCTCTCCCTTTCACTCTCTCTCTCTCACTCTCTCCCCCTCTCTCGCTCTCTCTATCACTAACTCACACACTGTCTCCCTCACTCTCTCCCCTCACCCTCTCACTCTCTCCCCCTCGCTCACTCTCTCTCTCTCTCACTCTAACAATCACACACACTCTCTCTCCCTCACTCACTCTTTCTCTCACTCTCACTCACTCCCTTTCTCTCTCTCTCTCTCTTCGCTCTCTAACACTCTCTCTCTCTCTCATTCTCACTCACTCACTTTCATTCTCTTTCTTCACTCTCTAACACTCTCTTTCTCTCTCTCTCTTCGCTCTCTAACACTCTCTCTCTCTCACACTCTCTCTCATTCTCACTCACTCACTTTCGTTCTCTCTCGCTCTCTCCCCCTCACGCACTCACTATCTCGCTCTCTCACTCTCTCTCTCTCACCCACTCTCCCTCTCACTCTCTCCCTATCTGTCTCTCTCTCCCACTCTCTCCCTCTCTCTTTCTTACTCTCTCCCTCTCTCTCCCTATCTCTTTCGCTCTCTCCCTTTCACTCTCTCTCCCCCCGCTCTCTCACTTTCTCTCTTTCGCTCTCACCCCCTCTATCTCTCTCTTTCTCGCTCTCTCGCTCTCTCCCCCCCTCT
>QANY01008370.1:22500-30000 GCA_003255025.1 Datisca glomerata
TCACTTTCTCCCTCTCCCTCATTCTAACTCTCTTTCACTAACTCTCACACTCACTCTCTCACTCTCCCTCCTTGTCCCTCCCTCCCCCTCTTTCTCTCTCACTCTCACACACTATCTCTCTCCAATTTTCTCTCATCCTCTATCTCACTCACTCTCTCTCTTATTTAATCTCTCTCTCTCACTCTCTCTCTTTCTCACACACAAACACACACACACATAGTCTCTCTCTCTCTCTCACTCTTTTTCTCTCTCTCTAGCCCTCTCCCTCTTCTCCCCCAAGGCTATCTCTCTCTCTCCCTGTCTCTTGCTTTCCCTCTCTCTCTCTCTTCCTCTCTACCCGTCACTCACTCTCTCTCCCTCTCTCCCTCTCTTTCTGTCTCCCTCACTCACTTTCTCTCCTTCTCTCACTCTCTCTCCCTCACTTTATCCCCCTCACTTTCTCGCCCTCTCCCCCTCATTCTATTGCTCTCTCTCTCTCAGTAACTCACAATCTCTCCCCCTCACTCTCTCCCCTCACTCTATAGCTCTATCCCCCTCACTCACTCACTTTCTCTCACTCTCTCTCCCTCTCTCTCTCTTTCACTCACTCTCTCTATCACTCATTCTCTCTCTCAATCACTCTCTCTCTCTCCTCTCCCTCTACTGTCTCTCTCACTCTATCTCTCTCACTCTCTCTCTCTCTCACACATTCTCCTTCTCTCTCTCTCTCCTTCATTCTCTCTCCCTCTCACTCTCTCTCTATCTCGCTCTCTCTCCCTATCCCTCATTCTCGCTCTCTATCACTCTCACTTGCTTTCTCAATCTCTCTCTCTCTCTCCTTCTCTCTCTCCCTCCCTCCCTCTCCCTCTCTCATTCACTCTCTCTCTATCTCACACACTCACTGTCTCTCTCTCCCCCTCACCCACTCTTTCTCTCTTCATCACTCACTCTCTCTCTGCTCCTTTCTCTCTCTCATTCTCTCCCCCCTCTCTCTTTCTCTCTCACTCACTATCTTTCTCTATCTCCCTCTCTCTCACTCTCTATTCTCTCTCTCTTTCCCTTTCTCTGTCATTTTCCCTCTCTCTATCTCACTCACTCACTCTCTTTCTCCCCCTCACCCACTCTTTCTCTCTCTGTCCCTCACTCTCTCTCTATCTCTCTCCCCCTTTCTCTCTCACTCTCCCTCTCTCACTGTCTCCCTCCCTCCCACTTTCTCTCTCACTCACTATCTTTCTCCCTCTCTCTCCCTCTCTCTCTCTCACTTCTATTTATCTCCCTCTCTCTTTCCCTCTCTCTCTTTCCTCCTTCTCTCTCTCTCTCTTTCTCACTCTCTCTCTCACTCTCTTCCTCTCTCTCTCTCTCACTCTCACTCTCTCTCTCACTCACTATTCCAATCACTCTCTCTCATTCCCTTCCTTCCTCTCTACCTCTCTCTCTCTCACTCACACACACACAAACTCTCTCTCTCTCTCTCTTTCTATCTCTTTCCCCTTTCTCTCTCGCTCTCTCACTCACTCACTTTCTCCCTCTCCCTCATTCTCGCTCTCTCTATCACTCACTCTCATACTCACTCACTCTCTCTCCCCCCCTCTTTCTCCTTCCTCCCTCTTTCTCTCTCACTCTCACACACTCTCTCTCAAATTTCCTCTCTGTCTCACTCACTCTCTCTCTCTTAATCTCTCTCTCCCTCTCTCTCTTTCACTCTCTCTCTTTCTCACACACACACACACTCTCACTCACTCTTTTTTTCTCTCTTTAGTCCTCTGCACCTCTCCCCCAAGGCTATCTCGATCTCTCTCTTTGTCTCTCGCTTCCCCTCTCTCCCTCTCTCTCCCTCACTCCCTCTCTCTCCCTCCCTCACTCTCTTGCTCTCTCTCTTTCTCACTCACACTCTCTCTATCTTTCTCTCTCTCTTTCTATCGCTCTCCACATTTCTCTCTCTCACTCCCTGTCTCTGTTTCACACTCTCTCTCCCCCTCTCTCTCGCTCTTTCTCCCCCTCTCTATCCCCTTCTCACTCTCTCTCTCTCACTCTCCCTCTCACTAACTCACACTCTCTCTCAATCCCTCTCTCTCACTCTCACTCTCTCTCTCCCACTTAATCTAACAATCACTCTCTCTCTCCTTCTCTCTCTCCCACCCTCCCCCTCTCTCTATCTGACTCACTCTCTCTCTCTCTCGCTCCATCTCCCTCACTTAGTATTTCTCTCTCTGCTCTCTATCTCTATCTCACTCTCCTCCCCATTTCTCTATCTCCTTCCCCCTTTCTCTCGCTGACTCACTTTCGCTCTCTCTCTCCCTCTCTCTCTTCCTCTCTCTCTTGCTCTCTATCTCCCTCTCTCGCTCTCACTGTCTCTTTTAATCTCTCTCTCCCTCTCTCTCTTTCACTCTCTCTTTCTCACACACACACACACACTCTCACTCACTCTTTTTCTCTCTCTCTCGCCCTCTTCTCCTCTCCCCCAAGGCTATCTCGATCTTTCTCTTTATCTCTCGATTTCCCTTTCTCTCTCTCCCTCACTCCCTCTCTGTCCCTCACTCACTCTATCTACCTCTCTCTCTCACTCACTCTCTCTCTATCTTTCTCACTCTTTTTCTATCTCTCTCTGCCTTTCTCTCTCTCTGTTCCACCATCTCTCCCCCTCACTCTCTCGCTCTCTCTCCCCCTCTCTCTATCCCCTTCTCACTCTCTCTCTCACTCACTCTCTCTCACTAACTCACTCACTCTCTCTCTCTCTCTCTCACTCTCACTCTCACTCTCTCCCACATACTCTAACAAACACTCTCTCTCTCCTTCTTTCCCTCTCCCTCCTTCCCCCTCTCTCTATCTCACTCACTCTCACTCTCCCTCGCTCTACCTCCCTCACTCAATATTTCTCTCTTTGCTCTCTATCTCACACTCACTGACTCACATTCGCTCCCTCTCCCTCTCTCTCTTTTACTCTTTATCTCCCTCTCTCGCTCTCACTCTCTCTTGCTCTTTATTCTCTCTCTCACACACTCATTCTCTCTCTCACACTAACAATCACACTCTCTCCTTTTCTCTCTCACTCCCTCTCACACACTCTCTCTCTCACTCACTCTCTCTCTCACTCACTCTCTCTCTCTCTCACTCACTCTCTCTCACTCACTTTGTCTTCCCCTCACTCTCTCCCCACACTCTCTCTCTCTCCCTCACTCTCTCTCCCTCACTCACTCTCTCTCACTCTCTCTCTCCTCTCTCTCCCACACACACACTCTCTCTTTAACTCTCTCTGCTTCTCACTCGCTCTTTGTCTCTCTCCCACTGTCTTTATCTCTGTCTCTTTCACATTCTCGCTCTCTCGCTCTCTCCCCTCTCTCGCTCTCTCTCACTCCCGAACTAACTCCCATACTCACTCTCTCTCACTCTCTCTCTTTTCACTCTCTCTCTCACACACTCTCTCTCACACACTCTCTCTCTCACTCTCTCTCTCTCTCTCACTCTTTCTCGCACTCTCTTTTTCACTCCCCCCTTTCTTTCACTCTCACTCTCCCTCACTCTCTCACCTCGCTCACCCACTCTCTCCCCCTCACTCTCTCACTCTCACTCTCTTTCACACTCTCTCCCTTTCTCACACTCCTCCCCCTGAATCACTCTCATCATCTCTCTCTCTGACTCCTCTCTTTCCCCCCTCTCTCTCACTCTCTATCTCTCTTCTCTCTCTCTCAATCTCTCTCTTTTACTCTCTCTCCCTCTCATTCTCTCTCTCTCGCACTTAATCTCTCTCTTTCTCGGTCACTCTCTTTCACTCTCTCTCTCCCTCTCTCACACTCTCTCTTTCTCTCCCTCTCTCTCCCCCTAACTTTCTCTCTCTCTCCCTCACTCTCTTGCTCTCTCTCTCTCTAACTAAATCGCTATCTCTCTCTCTGTCTCACACTCTCCCTTCACCCTCTCACTCTCTCCCCCTCACTCTCTCACTCTCTCTTTGTCTCTTTCACCCCCTCTCTCTTTCACTCTTTCACTCTCTCGCTCTTTCCCTCTCTCTCTCTCTCACTCCCTCTCTCTTTGACTCACTCTCTTTCTCCCTCACTCACTCTCTCTCTCGCTCTCTCTCTCTCATCCTCTCCCTATCACTCCCTCTCTCTCACACTCACACTCTCTCTTTCTCTCACTGTCTCTCTCACTAACAATCACACTCTCTCCTCTCTCTTTCTCTCCCTCCCTCTTTCTCTCTCTTTCACTCTCTCTCTCACACTAACAATCACATTATTTCCTTCTCTCCCTCCCTCCCTCGATCTTTCTCTCTCTATCTCTCTCCCCACTTTTGTCTCTCACTCTCTCTCTCCTCCATCGCTCTCCACCACACGCTCTTCTCACTCCCTCTCTTTGACTCCCTCTCTTTCTCCCTCACTCAGTCTCTCTCTCACTCTCTCTCTCTCATCCTCTCCCTATCACTCCCTCTCTCTCACACTCACTCTCTCTTTCTCTCACACTCTCACACACTAACAATCACACTCTCTCCTCTCTCTCTCTCTTTCACTCTCTCTCTCACACTAACAATCACACTCTTTCCTTCTCACTCTCCCTTCCTTGGTCTCTCTCTCTATCTCTCTCCCCATTTTTTCTCTCACTCTCTCACTCTCTCTCCCCCAGCACTCTGTCGCTCTCTCTCTCTCTTACTAAATCGCTATCTCTCTTTCTCCGCCTCACAGTCTTCCCCTCACTCTCTCACTCTCTCCATCTCACTCTCTCACACACACTCTCTCTCTCTTTCGCTCTCTCTCTTTCACTCTCTCTCTCTCGTTCACTAACTCTCTCCCCCTCTCGCTCTCTCCCTCTCTCAGTCTCATCCTCACTCTCTCTCACTCCCACTCTCTCTTTTACTCACTCTCTTTCTCCCTCCCCCTCTCTCTCTCGCTCTCTATCTCTCCTCTCTCTCTTTATCTCTCTCTCTTTCTCACTCTCTTTCTTGTTCTCTCCCCTCTCTCTCGCTCTCTCCCCCTCACTCTCTTGCTCTCTCTTTCTCTCTATCACTAACTCACACACATTCTCTCTCCCTCCCTCAGTCCCCTCACTCACTCGCTCTCTCCCCCTCACTCACTCACACCCTTGCTCTCTCCCATGCTCTCTCGCTCTCTCTCACTCACTCGCTCTGTCACTCACTCTATCTCCCTCTCTACCTCGCGTTCACTCACTCCCTCTCTCAGTGACTCTCTCCCTCTCACTCACTCTTTTTCTCCCCCTCTCTCTCACCCTCTCTCTCACTCTCTCACTCACTGTCTCTCTCTCACTCACTCTCACTATCTCTCTCACACTCACCTACACACTCTCTCTCACCCACCCTCTCTCTCTCTTACAGACAAACTCTCTCTCCCTCTCTATCCCTCTCTCTCTCTCCACCGTTCTTTCTTTCTCTCCCCCCACACCCACATTGAGACACACACTCACTATCTCTCTCTCCCCCTCACATTGTCACTCACTGTCTCCCCCTCACTCTCTCTCCCTCTCTCTCTCACTCTCTCTCACTACCTCTCCCCCGCTCTCTCTCTTTCACTTTCTCTCTCTTTGCTCTCTCGCACTCTCTTCCTCTCTCTCTCTCTCACTCACTCACTCTCTCTCTCTCTCTCGCTTTCACTCACTCTCTCACTCTCCCTCCTTCTCTCACTCTCTCCTTCTATCTCTCACTCATTCTCTCTCATTCCCTATCTCTCTCTCCCTCTCTTTCCCTCAATCTCTCCCTCTCTCTCTATCTCTTTCACACAGTCACTCACTCTGTCTCTCTCTCTCTCACTCTCTCTGTCCCCCTCTCTCCCTTTCTCTCCCTCTCTCTCTATCTCTTTCTCACAGTCACTCATTCTATCTCTCTCTCACTCTCTCTCTCACTCACACACTCTCTCTCTCTCCGCCTCACTCTCTCTCTCCCCCTCTCACTAACTCTCACCATCTCTCTCACTCGCTCTCACACTCACTCACTAACTCTCTCTCCCTCTCCCTCTCTCCCTCCCTCCCTCTCTCTCTCTCTAACTCACTCTCTCCCACTCACTATTTCTCTCCTTCACACACACACTCACTCTCCTTCTCTCCCTCCCTCAATCTCTATCTCTCTTTCTTTCACTCTCCCTCTCCCTCTCACGCACTTTCACGCTCACTCGCTCGCACACTCACACATTCTCTCTCTCACTCACTCACTCACTCTCTCTCTCATTCACTTACTATCTCACTCTCTCACTCTTTCCCTCTCTCTCACTTATTCTCTCTCACTTCCTCTCTCTCTCCCTCTCTCTCACTCTCTCTCCCTATCTCGCCCTCACACTCACTCACTTTGTCTGTCTCTCTCTCACACTCTCTCTCACTCTCTGTCCCTATCTCTCCCTCACACTTTCACTCACTCTCTCCCTCTCTCTCTCTCTCCCTCTCTCTCACTCTCTCTCCCTATCTCACGCTCACACTCACTTACTCTGTTTGTCTCTCACTCTCTCTCACTCTCACTCACTCTCACTCTCTCTCCCCCACTCTCTCTTCCCCTCACTCTATCACTCTCTGTCTCTCTCTTACTCACTCACTCACACACACACACACACACACACTCTCTCTATCTCTCTCTCTCACGCTCTGTCTATCTCTCACTTTCACTCACTCACTCTCTCTCTCATTCTACCTCTCACTTATTCTCTCTCAGTCCGTATCTCTCTCTCCCTCTCTCTCACTCTCTCTATCTCGTTCTCACACTCACTCATTATGTCTCTCTCTCCCTCTCACTCACTCACACCATCTCTCTCACTCGCTCTCACGCTCACTCACTGTCTCTCCCTCCCCCTCTCCTTCTCTCTCTCTCTTTCTCACTCACTCACTCATTCTCTCCTTCACACACACTCACTCTCCTTCTCTCTCTCCCTCCCTCCCTCTCTCTATCTCTCTTTCTTTCACTCTCTCTCCCTATCACACACTGTCACTCTCACTCGCTCGCACACTCACATACACATACTCACTCTCTCTCTCTCTCCCTTTCAATCTCCCTGCCTCCCACTCTCTTTCTCACTCACTCACTCTCTCTCTCTCTCACTCACTCACAATCTCACTCTCTCACTCTCTCCCTCTATCTAACTCATTCTCTCTCACTTCCTCTCTCTCTCCCTATCTCGCCTTGACACTCACTCACAATGTCTCTCTCTCACTCTCACTCACTCTCACTCTCTCCCCCCCACTCTATCACACTATGTCTCTCTCTCACTCACTCACTCACACGCACACACACAGACACACTCTCTCTTTCTCACTCTCATTCTATGTCTCTCTCTCACACTCACTCTGCCTCTCCCTCTCCCTCTCACTCCCTCTAACCATCTCTCTTACTCTCTCACACTCACTCACTATCTTTCTCTCCCTCTCCCTTTCTCTCTCTCCCTCCCTCCTCTCTCTCTCTCACACACTCTCTTTCTCTCACTCACTCTTTCTCTCCTTCACACACTCATTCACTCTCCCTCTCTCTCCCTCCCTCCCTCTCTCTATCTCTCTTTCTTTCACTCTCTCTCCCTCTCACACACTCTCGCTGTCACTCTC
>QANY01008370.1:35000-65000 GCA_003255025.1 Datisca glomerata
TCTCCCTCTCACCATCTCTCTGACTCCATGTCACACTCACTCGCTGTCTCTCTCTCCCTCTCCCTCTCTCTCCCCCTCCCTCCTTCTCTCTCTCTCACTCACTCTCTCTCACTTACTATTTCTCTCCTTCACACACAGTCACTCTCCTTCTCTCTCACCCTCCCTCCCTCTCTCTATCTCTTTTTCTTTCACTCTCTCTCCCACTCACACACTTTCACTCTCACTCGCTCGCACACTCACACATTCTCCCTCTCTCTCTCCCTCTCAATCTCTCTACCTCCCACTCTCTCTACATCACTCATTCACTCTCTCTCTCTCGCTCACTCACTGTCTCACTCTCTCAGTCTCTCCCTCTCTCACTATTTCTCTCTCACTTCCTCCTTCTCCTCTCTCTGACTCTCTCTCTCAATCTCACCCTCACACTCACTCACTCTGTTTGTCTCTCTCTCTCTCTCTCTCACTCTCACTCTCTCCCCCACTCTCTCTCCCCCCACTCTATCACTCTCTATCTCTCTCTCACTCTCATGCACTCTTACTCTCTGTCTTTCTCTCGCACTCTCTCTCCCTCTCTCTCCCTCGCTCTTTCCCTCTCACTCACTCTCACCATCTCTCTCACTCGCTCTCACACTCACTCACTGTCTCTCTCTCCCTCTCCCTCTCTCTCTCCCTCCCTCCTTCTCTCTCTCTCACACACACACTCTCTCTCTCACATACTCTCTCTCACTCACTCACTATTTCTCTCCTTCACACACAATCACTCTGTTTCTCTTTCTCCCTCCCACTCTCTATCTCTCTTTCTTTCACTGTCTCTCTCCTTCTCACAAACTCACTTTCACTCACTCGCACACTCACATTCTCTCTCTCTCCCTCTCAATCTCTCTACCTCCCACTCTCCCTCTATCTCTCACTCATTCTCTCTCAGTCCTTATCTCTCTCTCCCTCTCTCTCTCACTCTCTTTCTATCTCTTTCTCACATTCATTCACTCTGTCTCTCTCTCTCTCACTCTCTCTCTCACTCACTCTCACACTCTCTCTCCGCCTCACTCTCTCTCTCTCCCTCTCTCCCTCTCACTCACTCACACCATCTCTCTCACTCGCTCTCACGCTCACTCACTGTCTCTCCCTCCCCCTCTCCTTCTCTCTCTCTCTTTCTCACTCACTCACTCATTCTCTCCTTCACACACACTCACTCTCCTTCTCTCTCTCCCTCCCTCCCTCTCTCTATCTCTCTTTCTTTCACTCTCTCTCCCTATCACACACTGTCACTCTCACTCGCTCGCACACTCACACATTCTCTCTCTCTCTCCCTCTCAATCTCTCTACCTCCCACTCTCTCTACCTCACTCATTCACTCTCTCTCTCGCTCACTCACTGTCTCACTCTCTCAGTCTCTCCCTCTCTCTCACTCATTCTCTCTCACTTCCTCCTTCTCCTCTCTCTGACTATCTCTCCCAATCTCACCCTCACACTCACTCACTCTGTTTGTCTCTCTCTCTCTCTCTCTCTCTCTCACTCTCACTCACTCTCACTCTCTCCCCCATTCTCTCTCCCCCCACACTATCACTCTCTATCTCTCTCTCACCCACTCACTCACACGCACACACAGACAGACTCTTACTCTCTGCCTCTCTCTCTCGAACTCTCTCCCCCTCTCTTTCTCCCTCGCTCTCTCCCTCTCACTCACTCTCACCATCTCTCTCACTCACTCTCACACTCACTCACTGCCTCTCTCTCCCTCCCTCCTTCTCTCTCTCTCACACACACACTCTCTCTCACATACTCTCTCTCACTCACTCACTCTTTCTCTCCTTCACACACACTCACTCTCCTTCTCTTTCTCCCTCCCTCCCACTCTCTATCTCTCTTTCTTTCACTATCTCTCTCCCTCTCACAAACTCACTTTAACTCACTCCCACACTCACACATTCTCTCTCTCTCCCTCTCAATCTCTCTACCTCTCACTCTCTCTCTCTCGCTCACTCACTATCTCACTCTCTCACTCTCTCCCACTCTATCACTAATTCTATCTCACTTCCTCTCTCTCTCCCTCTCTCTCACTCTCTCTACCTATCTCACCGTCACACTCATTCAGTACGTCTGTCTCTCTCACTCACCCTCACTCTCTCTCCCCCCACTCTCTCTCCCCCTCACTCTACCACTCTCTATCTCTTTCTCACTCACTCACTCACACAAACGTACACACTCTCTCTGTCTCCCTCTCAGTCTCTGTCTCTCTCTCGCAATCCCTCTCGATCTCTCTCACTCCCTCTTACTCTCTCCCACTCACTCTCACACTTACTCACTATCTCTCTCTCCCCCCTCTCCCCCTCCCTTTCTCTTTCTCTCGCTCACTCTCTCTCAATCACCCACACACACTCTCCCTCTTTATCTCTCTCTCTCTATCTCCTTTGTTCTTTCTTTCTCTCTCACTCTCTCTCTCTCTCTCTCCCACACACTCACACACACTCTCTGTCCCTCAAATTGTCACTCACTATCTCCCCCTCAAATTGTCACTCAGTATCTCCCCCTCACTCTCCCTCTCTCTCCATCTCTCTCTCACGCTCTCTCTCACTACCTCTCCCCCACTCTCTCTCTTTCACTCTCTCTCACGCATTCTCTCCCTCTCACTCTCTCACTCTCTCACTCACTCACTCTCTCCCTCTATCTCTCACTCATTCTCTCTCAGTCCTTATCTCTCTCTCCCTCTCTCTCACACTCTCTCTATCTCTTTCTCACATTCATTCACTCTGTCTCTCTCTCTCACTCTCTCTCACTCACTCTCACACTCTCTCTCCGCCTCACTCTCTCTCTCTCCCTCTCTCTCCCTCTCACTCACTCACACCATCTCTCTCACTCGCTCTTACTCACTCACTCTCTCTCTCCCTCTCTATCCCTTTCTCTCTTTCTCTCCCTCCTTCGTTCTTTCTCTCTCGCACTTTCTTCCTTTCTCTATCACTTTCTCTCTCTCTCGCACTCTCTCCCTCTCTCTCTCTCACTTACTCTCTCTCTCTCACTCACGCTCTCTCTCACTCACTCTCTCACACTCCCGCCCACTCTCACTCTCTCCCTCTATCTCTCACTCATTCTCTCTCAGTCCCTATCTCTCTCCCTCTCTCTTTCTCTCTCTCACATTCACTCACTCTGTCTCTCTCTCTCGCTCTCTCTCACTCTCTCTCCTCCTCATTCTCTCACTCACTCTCTCCTTCTCTCTCTCCCACTCACTCACTCTCACCATCTCCCTCACTCGCTCTCACACTCACTCAAGGTCTCTCTCTCCCTCTCACACACTCTCTCTTCCTCCCTCCTTCTCTCGCTCTCTATCTCACTCACTCTTTCTCTCCTTCACACATACTCACTCTCCCTCGCTCCCTCTCTATATCTCTCTTTCTTATATTCTCTCTGTCCCTCTCACACTCTTTCACTCTCTCACTCTCACTCGCTCGCACACTCACACATTCTCTCTCTCTCTCTCTCTATCGCACACACTCTCACCCTTTCATTCTCTCTCTCACTCACTCCTTCTCTCTCTATCCCTCTCACACACTCACTCACTGTGTCTCTCTCTCTCTCACACTGTCTTTCACTCACTCTCACTTTCCCTCTCCCACTCACTCTCTCACTCTCTCTTCCTCTCTCTCTCACTCTCGCTCTCATTTTGTCTCTCTCTCTATGTCGGTCACACACTCATACACTCTCTCTCCCTCACTCACTCACTCTTTCTCTCACTCACTCTCTCACTCACTCACTCTCTCTCTCTCTCACTCACTCACTCATCCACTCTCTCATTCTCATTCACTCTCTCTCTCACTCACTCTCTCTCCCTCACTCCCACTCACTCTCTCTCTCTAAATCTCTCACACCCACTCACTGTCGGTCTCTTTCTATCTCTTTCTCACTCACTTACTCACATACACACAAACGCACACTCTCGCTCGTTCTTCCTGTCTCTCTCTCTCTCTCACATTCTCTCTCTCTCGCACTCCCTATCTCTCTTTCCCCCTCTTTCCCCCTCCCCCTCCCTCTCTCTCGCTCCTCTCACTCTCTCTCACTCACCCACACTCTATCTCTCTTATTCACTTTCTCTTTCTCTCTAACTCTCTCTCTTTCTCACTCACTAACTCTCTCTCTCACTCACTCACTCTCTCGCTCTCTCACACTCTCTCTCTCACTCACTCTCTCTCTCACTCACCCTCTCTCCCCCTTTCACAAACTCTCACCCACTCTCTCACTCATTCTCACTCTCTCTTCCTAACTCTCACACTCAGTCACTCATTGTCTCTCTCACTCCCTCTCATTCACTCTCACTCTCTCTCAGTCGCTCCCACACTCACACACTGTCTCTCTCTCCTCTTTTCTGTTTTTCGCAATCCCTCTCCCTCTCTCTCACTCACTCACCCACACTCTCTTTCACTCTCACGCAGACACAGACACTCACACATTGTCTGTCTCCCTCTCACTCACTCTCACCCTCTCTCACTCACTCTGACTCTCTCTCTCACTCACTCCCACACTCACTCATTGTCTCTTTCTCTCACCCTCACAATCTCTCTGCCTCCCACTCTCTCTCTCCCTCACCCACTTTCTCTTTCTGTCTAAATCTCTCTCTCTCTCTTTTTGTCTCTCTCTCACTCACTCACACACACACACTTTCTCTCTTTGTCTCTCACTCACACTCTCTCTAACTCGCACTCACACTCTCTCTAACTCGCACTCACACTCACTCACTATCTCTCTCTCCCCCTCCTCCCCCTCCCTCTCTCTCTCACCACTTTCTCTTTCTCTCTAACTCACTGACTCTCACGCAATGACTCCCTCTCTCTCACTCACTCTCACGTACACTCTCTCTCTCTCTCTCTCTGCCTTATTCTCTCTCACTCTCTCTCCCTCTCACTCACTCTCACCATCTCTCTCACTCGCTCTCATACTCACACAGTGTCTCTCTCTCTCCCTCTCACACTCTCTTTTCCTCCCTCCTTCTCTCGCTCTCTCTCTCTCACTCACTCTTTCTCTCCTTTACACACACTCACTCTCCTTCTCTCTCTCCCTCCCTCCCTCTATCAATCTCTCTTTCTTTCACTCTCTCTCTCCCTCTCACACTCTCTCACTCTCACTTTCTCGCACACTCACACATTCTCTCTCTCTCTCGCACACTCTCACCCACTCATTCTCTCTCTCTCTCACACCCACTCTCTCTCTATCACACCCACTCTCTCTCATTCACTCTCTCTCCCTCTCTCTCCCTCTCAATCACTCTCACCATCTCCCTCACTCACTCTCACACTCACTCACTGTCTCTCTCTGCCTCCCTCCTTCTCTCTCTCTCTCTCACTCACTCTCTCTCACTCACTCTTTCTCTCCTTCACACACATTCACCCTCCTTCTCTCTCTCTCTCCCTCCCTCTCTAGCTCTCTTTCTTTCACTCTGTCTCTCCGTCTCACGCACTCTCACTCTCACTCGCTCGCGTACTCACACACACACAAACTCTCTCTCTCCCTCTCAATCTCTCTGCCTCCCACTCTATCTCTCACTCACTCACTCTCTCTCTTCTCTCTCTCCCTCCCTCTCACTCTCTCTCCTCATCTCGCCCTCACACTCACTCACTCTGTCTAGCTCTTTCTGTCACTCTCACTCACTCTCACTCTCTCTCTCCCTCACTCTGTCACTCTCTGTCTCTCTCTCACTCACTCACTTACACACACACATAGACACACTCTCTCTCTGTCTCTCTCTCACACTGTCTCTCTCTCACACTCTCTCTCACTCACTCACTCACTCTCTCTCCTTCCCACTCTCTCTCCCTCTTTCTCACACTCTCTCTATCTCTCTCTCACACTCACTCACTCTGTCTCTCTCTCACACTCACTCTATATCTCTCTCACTCCCTCTCGCTCTCTCTCTCTCCACCTCACAGACACACACTTCTCATCGTCTCTCTCCCTCTAACTCACTCTCACCATCTCTCCCACTCGCTCTCACACTCACTCACTGTCTCTCTCTCCCTCTCCTTCTCTCTCTCCCTCCCTCATTCTCTTTCTCTCCCTCCCTCCCTCCCTCTCTCTATCTCTCTTTCTTTAATTCTCTCCTTGCCTCTCACACACTCTCACTCTCACTCGCTCACACATTCACATATTCTATCTCTCTCCCTCTCAATCTCTCAGTCTCCCACACTCTCTCTCTCACTCACTCAGTATCTCACTTGCTCACTCTCTTACTCTCTCTCACTTTCTCACCCTATCTCCCCATCACACTCAGTAATTGTCTGTCTCTATCTCAGTCACACTCACATTCACTCTCTCTACCCCTAACTCTCTCTCCCCCTCACTTTATCACTCTCTATCTCTCTGTTACTCACTCACTAACAAACACACACACACACTCTCTCTCTCTCTATCTTTCTCTCACATTCTGTCTCTCTCTCGCACTGACTCTCCCTCTCTCTCTCACTCCCCCTCACTTTCTCTCTCCCCTCTCTCTTTCTCTCTCACTCTCCCTTCACGCACCCACACACACTCTCTTTCTCACTCACACTCTCTCTCTTTTACACACACACACACACACACAAACACGCACTCTCTCTCTCCCTCTCTATCCCTCTCTCTCTCTCTCTCTCCTTCGTTGTTTCTTTCTCCCCCCACACACATAGACACACACACTCACTCTCAGTCTCTCTCCCCCTCACATTCTCCCTCACTCACTCCCCCCACTCTCTTTCACTCTCTCTCTCTTTACTCTCTCGCACTATCTCCGTCTCTCTATCTCTCTGTCTCTCTGTCGTACTCTCTCCCACTCTCTCACTCACTCACTCTCTATCTCTCTCTCACTCAATCTCTCACTCTCTCTCCCACTCTCACTCTCTCCCTCTATCTCTCACTCATTCTCTTTCAGTCCCTATCTCTCTCTCCCTCTCTCCCACACTCTCTCTCACATTCACTCACTCTGTCTCTCTCTCTCTCACTCACTCTCACACACTCTCTCTCTCCGCCTCATTCTCTCACTCTTTCTCTCCCTCTCACTCTCTCTCTTCCTCCCTCCTTCTCTCGCTCTTTCTCTCTCACTCACTCTCTCTCTCCTTCAGACACACTCACTCTCCTTCTCTCTCTCCCTCCCTCCCTCTATCTATCTCTCTTTTTTTCACTCTCTTTGTCCCTCTCACACTCTCTCACTCTCTCACTCTCACTCGGTCGCACACTCACACATTCTCTCTCTCGCACACTCTCACATTTTAATTCTCTCTCTCACTCACTCCTCTCTCTCTCACTCTCTCTACCTCACTCACTCATTCTCCCCCTCTCTCTCTTCTCACTCACTCTCTCTCTCTCTCACTCACTCTCTCTCCCTCTCACTCACTCTCACCCTCTCCCTCACTCATTCTCACTCACTCTCACACTCACTCACTGTCTCTCTCTCTCCCCCTCACTCACTCTCACTATCTCACTCACTCTTTCTCTCGATCGCTCTATCTCTCTCACTCTCTCTCACTCTCTCTCACTCACCCTCACCCTTTCTCTCCTTCGTTGTTTCTTTCTCCCCCCACACACATAGACACACACACTCACTCTCAGTCTCTCTCCCCCTCACATTCTCCCTCACTCACTCCCCCCACTCTCTTTCACTCTCTCTCTTTACTCTCTCGCACTATCTCCGTCTCTCTATCTCTCTGTCTCTCTGTCGTACTCTCTCCCACTCTCTCACTCACTCACTCTCTATCTCTCTCTCACTCAATCTCTCACTCTCTCTCCCACTCTCACTCTCTCCCTCTATCTCTCACTCATTCTCTTTCAGTCCCTATCTCTCTCTCCCTCTCTCCCACACTCTCTCTCACATTCACTCACTCTGTCTCTCTCTCTCTCACTCACTCTCACACACTCTCTCTCTCCGCCTCATTCTCTCACTCTTTCTCTCCCTCTCACTCTCTCTCTTCCTCCCTCCTTCTCTCGCTCTTTCTCTCTCACTCACTCTCTCTCTCCTTCAGACACACTCACTCTCCTTCTCTCTCTCCCTCCCTCCCTCTATCTATCTCTCTTTTTTTCACTCTCTTTGTCCCTCTCACACTCTCTCACTCTCTCACTCTCACTCGCTCGCACACTCACACATTCTCTCTCTCGCACACTCTCACATTTTAATTCTCTCTCTCACTCACTCCTCTCTCTCTCACTCTCTCTACCTCACTCACTCATTCTCCCCCTCTCTCTCTTCTCACTCACTCTCTCTCTCTCTCACTCACTCTCTCTCCCTCTCACTCACTCTCACCCTCTCCCTCACTCATTCTCACTCACTCTCACACTCACTCACTGTCTCTCTCTCTCCCCCTCACTCACTCTCACTATCTCACTCACTCTTTCTCTCGATCGCTCTATCTCTCTCACTCTCTCTCACTCTCTCTCACTCACCCTCACTCTTTCTCACACTCACTCACTCTCTCGCTCTCTTTCACACTCCCTCCCTCTCCTTCTTTCTCTCCCCCCTCCCTCTCTCTATCCCTCTTTCTTTCACTCTCTCTCTCCCTCTCACTCACTTTCACTCTCTCACTCTCACACGCTCGCACACACACACACATTGTCTCTTTCTCTCGCTCGCACACTCACATCCTCTCTCTTACTCACTCACTCACTCATTCCCTAACTCGCTGTCTCTCCCTTACTCACCCTCTCTATCCCTTTTTTTCTCGCTCACCCTCCCCACTCTCTCTCTTTCTCACTCACAAACACACACTCTCTCCCTTTCTCTTAATCATTCACACCCACTCACTCTCTCTCCCTTTCAGACTGTCCTTCACTCTCTCTCTTTTTGTTTCTCTCTCACACACACTCACTCATTATCTCTCTATCCCCCCTCTCTCCCCCTCCGTCTCTCTCTCTCACTCTCTCTCTCACTCACCCACACTCTCTCTCACTGTTGCACTCTCTCACTCACACTCTCTCTCCCACTCACCCTCTCTCACTCATTCTCACTCTCTCTCATTCATTGTCCCTATCACTCACTATCACTGTCTCTCTCTCCCTCTCAATCTCTCTGCCTCCCACTCTCTCTCCCTCACTCACTTTCTCTTTCTCCCAAAATCTGTCTATCTATTCACTCATCCAATCTCTCTCTTACTCACTCTCTCACTCTCCCACTATCTCACTCTCTCTCTATCTCCCTCTCTTACACATTCTCTCACTTCCTTTTTCTCTCTCCCTCTCTCTCGATCACTCACTTACTCTCTATCTCTCTCTCACTCAATCTCTGACTCTCTCTCCCACTCACACTCTCTCCCTTTATCTCTAACTCATTCTCACTCAGTCCCTATCTCTGTCTCCCTCTCTCCCACACTCTCTCTCACATTCACTTACTCAGTCTCTCTCTCACATTCACTCACTCTGTCTCTCTCTCTCTCACATTCACGCACTCTCACTCTCTCGCTCTATCTCTCTCACTCTCTCTCACTCACCCACACTCTTTCTCACACTCACTCACTCTCTCGCTGTCTTTCACACTCCCTCCCTCACCTTCTTTCTCTCCCCCCTCCCTCTCTCGATCCCTCTTTCTTTCACTCTTTCTCTCCCTCTCACTCACTTTCACTCTCTCACTCTCACACGCTGGCATACACACACACACACATTGTCTCTTTCTCTCGCTCGCACACTCACACACACACTCTCTTACTCACTCACTCCCTAACTCGCTCTCTCTCCCTTACTCACTCTCTCTATCCCTATTTTTCTCACTCACCCGCCCCACCCTCTCTCTTTCTCAGTCACAAACACTTTCTCTATCACTCTTTCTCTTAATCTTTCACACCCACTCACTCTCTCTCCCATTCAGACTGTCCTTCACTCTCTCTCTTTTTGTCTCTCTCTCTCACACACTCACTCACTATCTCTTTGTCCCCCCTCAGCCCCTCCGTCTCTCTCTCTCACTCACCCACACTCTCTCTCTCACTCAATCTCTCACTCTTGCACTCTCTCACTCACTCACTCTCCCACTCACTCACTCTCACCCTCTCTCACTCATTCTCACACTCTCTCTCACTCATTGTCCCACTCACTCACTATCACTGTCTCTCTCTCCCTCTCAATCTCTCTGCCTCCCACTATCTCTCCCTCACTCACTTTCTCTTTCTCCCAAAATCTGTCTATCTATTCACTCACCCACTCTCTCTCTCTCTTTCTCACTCTCTCACTCTCCCACTATCTCACTCTCTCTATCTCCCTCTCTTACTCATTCTCTTACACTTCCTTTCTCTCTCCCTCTCTCTCACACACTCACTTAGTCTCTATCTCTCTCTCACTCAATCTCTCACTCTCTCTCCCACTCTCACTCTCTCCCTCTATCTCTCAATCATTCTCTCTCAGTCCCTATCTCTCTCTCTCTCCCACTCTCCCACACTCTCTCTCACATTCACTCACTCATTCTCTCTCTCTCCCTCTCACACTCTCTTTTCCTCCCTCCTTCTCTCGCTCTTTCTCTCTCACTCACTCTTTGTCTCCTTCAGACACACTCACTCTCCTTCTCTCTCTCCCTCCCTCCATCTCTCTATCTCTCTTTCTTTCACTCTCTTCGTCCCTCTCATACTCTCTCACTCCCACTCGCTCGCACACTCACACATTCTCTCTCTCGCACACTCTCTCACTCACACACACTCACACACACTCACACACACACACTCTCTCTCACTCTCTGTCTCTCTCTCTCTCTCACTGACTCTCCCTCTCTCTCACTCAATCTCTCACTCTTGCACTCTCTCACTCACTCTCTCTCCCACTCACTCACTCTCACCCTCTCTCTCTCATTCTCACACTCTCTCTCACTCATTGTCCCACTCACTCACTATCATTGTCTCTCTCTCCCTCTCAATCTCTCTGCCTCCCACTCTCTCTCCCTCACTCACTTTCTCTTTCTCCCAAAATCTGTCTATCTATTCACTCACCCACTCTCTCTCTCTTTCTCACTCTCTCACTCTCCCACTATCTCACACTCTCTATATCTCCCTCTCTTACTCATTCTCTCTCACTTCCTTTCTCTCTCCCTCTCTCTCACACACTCACTTAGTCTCTATCTCTCTCTCACTCAATCTCTCACTCTCTCTCCCACTCTCACTCTCTCCCTCTATCTCTCAATCATTCTCTCTCAGTCCCTATCTCTCTCTCTCCCTCTCTCCTACACTCTCTCTCACATTCACTCACTCTGTCTCTCTCTCCCTCACTCACTCTCACTCGCTCTCTCTCCGCCTCATTCTCTCTCACTCACTCTTTGTCTCCTTCAGACACACTCACTCTCCTTCTCTCTCTCCCTCCCTCCCTCTCTCTATCTCTCTTTTTTTCACTCTCTTCGTCCCTCTCACACTCTCTCACTCCCACTCGCTCGCACACTCACACATTCTCTCTCTCGCACACTCTCTCACTCACACACACTCACACACACACTCTCTCACTCTCTGTCTCTCTCTCTCACTCCCCCTCACTTTCTCTCTCCCCTCTCACTTTCTCTCTCACTCTCCCTTCACTCACCCACACACACTCTCTTTCTCACTCACACTCTCTCTCTTTTACACACACACACACACAAACATGCACTCTCTCTCTCCCTCTCTATCCCTCTCCCTCTCACTCCTTCGTTCTTTCTTTCTCCCCCCCCACACACATAGACACACACACTCACTCTCAGTCTCTCTACCCATCACATTCTCCCTCACTCTCTCCCCCCACTATCTTTCGCTCTATCTCTCTTTACTCTCTCGCACTCTCTCCGTCTCTCTCTCACACTCTCTCCCTCTCTCTCTCTCACTCACTCACTTACTCTCTATCTCTCTCTCACTCAATCTCTCACTCTCTCTCCCACTCTCACTCTCTCCCTCTATCTCTCACTCATTCTCTCTCAGTCCCTATCTCTCTCTCCCTCTCTCCCTCTCTCTCTCTCACTCACTCTCTCTCCCACTCACTCACTCTCACCCTCTCTCACTCATTCTCACTCTCTCTCTCACTCATTGTCCCACTCACTCACTATCACTGTCTCTCTCTCCCTCTCAATCTCTCTGCCTCCCACTCTCTCCCCCTCACTCACTTTCTCTTTCTCCCAAAATCTGTCTACCTATTCACTCATCCACTCTCTCTCTCTCTCTTACTCACTCTCTCACTCTCCCACTGTCTCACTCTCTCTATCTCCCTCTCTTATTCATTCTCTCTCACTTCCTTTCTCTCTCTCCCATTCTCTCACACACTCACTTACTCTCTATCTCTCTCACTCAATCTCTCACTCTCTCTCCCACTCTCACTCTCTCCCTCTATCTCTCACTCATTCTCTCTCAGTCCCTATTTCTCTCTCCCTCTCTCCCACACTCTCTCTCACATTCACTCACTCTGTCTCTATCTCTCTCACACTCACTCTCACTCTCTCTCTCTCTCTCCGCCTCATTCTCTCACTCTCTCTCCCTCTCACTCTCTCTCTTCCTCCCTCCTTCTCTCGCTCTTTCTCTCTCACTCACTCTTTCTCTCCTTCAGACACACTCCCTCTCTCCCTCCCTCCCTTTCTCTATCTCTCTTTCTTTGTCCCTCTCACACTCTCTCACTCCCACTCGCTCGCACACTCTCACATTTTAATTCTCTCTCTCACACCCCCTCTCTCTCGCTCACTCATTCTCCCTCTCTCTCTCTCTATCCCTCTTTCTTTCACTCTCTCTCCCTCTCACTAACTTTCACTCTCTCCCTCTCACACGCTCGCACACACACACTGTCTCTTACTCACTTACACCCTAATTCACTCTCTCTCCTTTACTCACTCTCTCTATCCCTTTATTTCTCGCTCACCCACCCCACTCCCTCTCTTTCTCACTCACAAACACACTCTCTCTCACTCTTTCTCTTAATCATTCAAACCACACACTCTCTCTCCCATTCAGACTGTCCTTCACTCTCTCTCTTTTTGTCTCTCTCTCTCACACACTCACTCACTATCTCTCTGTCCCCCTCTCTCCCCCTCCGTCTCTCTCTCACTCTCTCTCTCACTCACCCACACTCTCACTCTCACTCTTGCACTCTCTCACTCACACTCTCTCTCACTCACTCTCTCTCCCACTCACTCACTCTCACCCTCTCTCACTCATTCTCACTCTCTCTCTCACTCATTGTCCCACTCACTCACTATCACTGTCTCTCTCTCCCTCTCAATCTCTCTGCCTCCCACTCTCTCCCCCTCACTCACTTTCTCTTTCTCCCAAAATCTGTCTACCTATTCACTCATCCACTCTCTCTCTCTCTCTTACTCACTCTCTCACTCTCCCACTGTCTCACTCTCTCTATCTCCCTCTCTTACTCATTCTCTCTCACTTCCTTTCTCTCTCTCCCATTCTCTCACACACTCACTTACTCTCTATCTCTCTCACTCAATCTCTCACTCTCTCTCCCACTCTCACTCTCTCCCTCTATCTCTCACTCATTCTCTCTCAGTCCCTATTTCTCTCTCCCTCTCTCCCACACTCTCTCTCACATTCACTCACTCTGTCTCTATCTCTCTCACACTCACTCTCACTCTCTCTCTCTCTCTCCGCCTCATTCTCTCACTCTCTCTCCCTCTCACTCTCTCTCTTCCTCCCTCCTTCTCTCGCTCTTTCTCTCTCACTCACTCTTTCTCTCCTTCAGACACACTCCCTCTCTCCCTCCCTCCCTTTCTCTATCTCTCTTTCTTTGTCCCTCTCACACTCTCTCACTCCCACTCGCTCGCACACTCTCACATTTTAATTCTCTCTCTCACACCCCCTCTCTCTCGCTCACTCATTCTCCCTCTCTCTCTCTCTATCCCTCTTTCTTTCACTCTCTCTCCCTCTCACTAACTTTCACTCTCTCCCTCTCACACGCTCGCACACACACACTGTCTCTTACTCACTTACACCCTAATTCACTCTCTCTCCTTTACTCACTCTCTCTATCCCTTTATTTCTCGCTCACCCACCCCACTCCCTCTCTTTCTCACTCACAAACACACTCTCTCTCACTCTTTCTCTTAATCATTCAAACCACACACTCTCTCTCCCATTCAGACTGTCCTTCACTCTCTCTCTTTTTGTCTCTCTCTCTCACACACTCACTCACTATCTCTCTGTCCCCCTCTCTCCCCCTCCGTCTCTCTCTCACTCTCTCTCTCACTCACCCACACTCTCACTCTCACTCTTGCACTCTCTCACTCACACTCTCTCTCACTCACTCTCTCTCCCACTCACTCACTCTCACCCTCTCTCACTCATTCTCACTCTCTCTCTCACTCATTGTCCCACTCACTCACTATCACTGTCTCTCTCTCCCTCTCAATCTCTCTGCCTCCCACTCTCTCCCCCTCACTCACTTTCTCTTTCTCCCAAAATCTGTCTACCTATTCACTCATCCACTCTCTCTCTCTCTCTTACTCACTCTCTCACTCTCCCACTGTCTCACTCTCTCTATCTCCCTCTCTTACTCATTCTCTCTCACTTCCTTTCTCTCTCTCCCATTCTCTCACACACTCACTTACTCTCTATCTCTCTCACTCAATCTCTCACTCTCTCTCCCACTCTCACTCTCTCCCTCTATCTCTCACTCATTCTCTCTCAGTCCCTATTTCTCTCTCCCTCTCTCCCACACTCTCTCTCACATTCACTCACTCTGTCTCTATCTCTCTCACACTCACTCTCACTCTCTCTCTCTCTCCGCCTCATTCTCTCACTCTCTCTCTCCCTCTCACTCTCTCTCTTCCTCCCTCCTTTTCTCGCTCTTTCTCTCTCACTCACTCTTTCTCTCCTTCAGACACACTCACTCTCCTTCTCTCTCTCCCTCACTCCCTCTTTCTATCTCTCTTTCTTTCACTCTCTTTATCCCTCTCACACTCTCTCACTCTCTCACTCCCACTCGCTCGTACACTCACACATTCTCTCTCTCGCACACTCTCACATTTTAATTCTCTCTCTCACACACCCTCTCTCTCTCACTCACTCCTCTCTCTCACTCTCTCTACCTCACTTACTCATTCTCCCTCTCTCTCTTCTCACTCACTCTCTCTCTCTCACTCACTCTCTCTCCTTCTCACTCACTCTCACCCTCTCCCTCACTCATTCTCACTCACTCTCATACTCACTCACTGTCTCTCTCTCTCTCCCCTCACTCACTCTCACTATCTCACTCACTCTTTCTCTCGATTGCTCTATCTCCCTTACTCTCTCTCACTCACCCACACTCTTTCTCACACTCACTCACTCTCTCGCTCTCTTTCACACTTCCTCCCTCTCCTTCTTTCTCTCCCCCCTCCCTCTCTCTATCCCTCTTTCTTTCACTCTCTCTCTCCCTCTCACTCACTTTCACTCTCTCACTCTCACACGCTCGCACACACACACACATTGTCTCTTTCTCTCGCTCGCACACTCACACACACTCTCTCTTACTCACTCACTCCCTAACTCGCTCTCCCTCCCTTACTCACTCTCTCTATCCCTTTTTTTCAAGCTCACCCGCCCCACTCTCTCTCTTTCTCACTCACAAACACACTCTATCTCACACTTTCTCTTAAACATTGACACCCACTCACTCTCTCTCTTTTTTTCTCTCTCTAACACACACTCACTCACTATCTCTCTGTCCCCCCTCTCCCCCCCTCTGTCTCTCTCTCACTTTCTCTCTCACTCACCCTCACTCACTCAATCTCTCACTCTTGCACTCTCTCACTCACACACTCTCTCTCACTCACTCTCTCTCCCACTCACTCACTCTCACCCTCTGTCACTCATTCTCACACTCTCTCTCTCACTCATTGTCCCACTCACTATCAATGTCTCTCTCTCCCTCTTAATCTCTCTGCCTCCCACTCTCTCTCCCTCACTCACTTCCTCTTTCTCCCAAAATCTGTCTATCTATTGACTCACCCACTCTCTCTCTCTCTTACTCACTCTCCCACTCTCTCACTCTCTCTCTATCTCCCTCTCTTACTCATTCTCTCTCCCTCTCTCTCAAACACTCACTCAATGTGTCTGTCTCTCTCTCACTCACTCTCACTCTCTCTCCCCCTCACTCTCTCACTCTCACTCTCCTTTTGTCTTTCTCTCTGTCGGTCTCACACTCATACACTCTCTCTCTCCCTCACTCACTCACTCTGTCTCTCACCCCCACTCTCTCTCTCACTCACTCTCTCTCTCACTCACTCACTCATCCTCTCTCTCATTCTCATTCACTCTCTCTCTCACTCACTCTCTCTCCCTCACTCCCACTCACTCTCTCTCTTAATCTCTCAGACCCCCTCACTGTCGGTCTCTTTCTATCTCTTTCTCACTCACTCACCCACACACACACAGACGCACACTCTCACACTTTCTTTCTGTCTCTCTCTCTCTCACTTTCACTCTCCTTCTCTCGCACTGACTCTCTCTCACTCGCTCTCACAGTCACTCACTATCTATCTTCCTCCCTCACTCTCGCTCCTCTCACTCTCTCTCACTCACCCACACTCTCTCTCTCTTATTCACTTTCTCTTTCTCTCTAACTCTCTCTCTCTCTCTTTCTCACTTACTCACTCTCTCGCTCTCTCACATTCTCTCTCTCTCACTCACTCTCTCTCTCACTCTCTCTACCTCACTCACTCATTCTCCCTCTCTCTATGTTCTCACTCACTCTCTCTTTCTCTCTCACTCACTCTCTCTCCCTCTCACTCACTCTCACCCTCTCCTTCACTCATTCTCCCTCACTCTCACACTCACACACTGTCTTTCTCCCTCCCCCTCACTCACTCTGACTATTCTCACTCACTCTCCCCCTCACTCACTCTTTCTCACACTCACTCACTCTCTCTCTCCCTCTCACTCACTTTCACCCTCTCACTCTCACATGCTCGTACACACACACAATTATCTCTTTCTCTCGCTCGCACACTCACACACAATCTCTCTTACGCACTCACTCCCTAACTCACTCTCTCTCCCTTACTCACTCTCTCTATCCCTCTTTTTCTCGCTCACCCGCCCCACCCTCTCTCTTTTTTACTCACAAACACTTTCTCTCTCTCACTCTTTCTCTTAATCTTTCACACCCACTCACTCTCTCTCCCATTCAAACTGTCCTTCACTCTCTCTCTTTTTGTCTCCCTCTCACACACACTCACTCACTATCTCTCTGTCCATCACTCACTCTCACTCACTCACACTCTCTCTCACTCAATCTCTCACTCTCGCACTCTCTCACTCACACACTCTCGCTCACTCTCTCTCCCTCTCACTCACTCTCACCGTCTCTCACTCATTCTCACTCTCACTCGCTTGCACACTCACACATTCTCCCTCTCTCGCACACTCTCACCCACTCATTCTCTCTCTCACCCACTCTCTATCTATCACACCCACTCTCTCTCATTTACTCTCTCTTCCTCTCTCCCCCTCTCACTCACTCTCACCATCTCCCTCACTAGCTCTCACACTCACTCACTGTCTCTCTCAGCGTCCCTCCTTCTCTCTCTCACTCACTCTATCTCACTCACTCTTTCTCTCCTTCACACACATTCACCCTCCTTCTCTCTCTCCCTCCCTCCCTCTCCATCTCTCTTTCTTTCACTCTCTCTCTCCGTGTCACGCACTTTCACTCTAACTCGTTCGCTCACTCACACACACACAAACTCTCTCTACCTCTCAATCTCTCTGCCTCCCACTCTCTCTCTCTCACTCACTCACTCTCTCTCCCTCGCTCACTCACTATCTCACTCTCTCCCTGTCTCTCACTCATTCTCTCTCACTTCTTCTCTCTCCCTCTCTCTCACTCTCTCTCCTTATCTCGCCCTCACAATCACTCACTCTGTCTGTCTCTTTTTGTCACTCTCACTCACTCTCACTCTCTCTCCCCCCACTCTCTCTCCCCCTCACCTGTCACTCTCTGTCTCTCTCTCACTCACTCACTCACTCACTAACACACACACATAGACACACTCTCTCTTTGTCTCTTTCTTACACTCTCTCTCACTCACTCACCCACTCTCTCCCCCCACTCTCTCTCCCCCTTTCTCTTTCTCTCTCTATCTCTCTCTCACACTCACTCACTCTGTCTCTCCATCACTCACTCTCACTCACTCTCGCTCTTTCTCTCTCTCCACCTCACACACACACTCTCTCTCATCATCTCTCTTCCTCTCACTCACTCTCACCATCTCTCTCACTCGCTCTCACACTCACTCACTGTCTCTCTCTCCCTCTCCTTCTCTCTCTCCCTCCCTCATTCTCTTTCTTTCTCTTTCCCTCCCTCCCTCTCTTTATCTCTCTTTCTTTCACTCTCTCCCTCCCTCTCACACACTCTCACTCTCACTCGCTCACACACTCACACATTCTCTCTCTCTCTCTCTCCCTCTCAATCTCTTAGCCTCCCACTCTCTCTCTCTCTCTCACTCATTCACACTCTCTCTCTCTCACTCAGTATCTCACTTGCTCACTCTCTTTCTCTCTCTCACTTTCTCAGCCTATCTCTCCATCACACTCAGTAATTTTCTGTCTCTCTCTCTCACTCACACTCACATTTACTCTCTCTCCCCCTCACTCTCTCCCCCTCACTTTATCACTCTCTATCTCTCTGTTACTCACTCACACACACACACACAGACACACTCTCTCTCTGTCTCTCTCTCACTCTCTGTCTCTCTCTCGCACTGACACTCCCTCTCTCTCTCACTCCCCCTCACTTTCTCTCTCCCCTCTCGCTTTCTCTCTCACTCTCCCTTCACTCACCCACACACCCTCTTTCTCACTCACACTCTCACTCTCGCACTCTCTCACTCACACACTCTCTCTCACTCTCTCTCCCTCTCACTCACTCTCACCCTCTCTCACTCATTCTCACTCTCACTCGCTCGCACACTCACACATTCTCTTTTTCTCGCATACTCTCACCCACTCATTCTCTCTCTCTCTCTCTCACCCACTCTCTATCTATCACACCCACTCTCTCTCATTCACTCTCTCTTCCTCTCTCTCCCTCTCACTCACTCTCACCATCTCCCTCATTAGCTCTCACACTCACTCACTGTCTCTCTCTGCCTCCCTCCTTCTCTCTCTCTCACTCACTCTATCTCACACACTCTTTCTCTCCTTCACACACATTCACCCTCCTTCTCTCTCTCCCTCCCTCCCTCTCCATCTCTCTTTCTTTCACTCTCTCTCTCCGTGTCACGCACTTTCACTCTAACTCGTTCGCTCACTCACACACACACATAGACACACTCTCTTTTTGTCTCTTTCTCACATTCTCTCTCACTCACTCACTCACTCTCTCCCCCCACTCTCTCTCCCTCTTTCTCACACTCTCTCTATCTCTCTCTCACACTCACTCACTCTGTCTCTCCCTCACTCACTCACTCTCTCTCTCAACCTCACACACACTCTCTCTCATCATCTCTCTCCCTCTCACTCACTCTCACCATCTCTCTCACTCGCTCTCACACTCACTCACTGTCTCTCTCTCCCTCTCCTGTCTCTCCCTCCCTCATTCTCTTTCTTCATCTTTCCCTCCCTCCCTCTCTTTATCTCTCTTTCTTTCACTCTCTCCCTCCCTCTCACACACTCTCACTCTCACTCGCTCACACACTCACACATTCTCTCTCTCTCTCTTCCTGTTAATCTCTCAGCCTCCCACTCTCTCTCTCTCTCACTCATTCACGCTCTCTCTCACTCACTCAGTATCTCACTTGCTCACTCTCTTTCTCTCTCTCACTTTCTCACCCTATCTCTCCATCACACTCAGTAATCTTCTGTCTCTCTCTCTCACTCACACTCACATTTATTCTCTCACCTCCTCACTCTCTCTCCCCCTCACTCTCTCCCCCTCACTTTATCACTCTTTATCTCTCTGTTACTCACTCACTCACACACACACACATACACACTCTCTCTCTGTCTCTCTCTCACTCTCTGTCTCTCTCTCGCACTGACTTTCCCTCTCTCTCTCACTCCCCCTCACTTTCTCTCTCACTCTCCCTTCACTCACCCATACACACCCTCTTTCTCACTCACACTCTCTCTCTTTTACACACACAAACACGCACTCTCTCTCCCTCTCTATCCCCCCTCTCTCTCTCACTCCTTCATTTTTTCTTTCTCCCCCCCCCACACATAGACACACACACTCACTCTAAGTCTCTCTCCCCCTCACATTCTCCCTCACTCTCTTCCCCCACTATCTTTCACTCTATCTCTCTTTACTCTCTCGCACTCTCTCCATCTCTATCTCCCTGTCTCTCTCTCGCACTCTCTCCCTCTCTCTCTCACTCAATCACTTACTCTCTATCTCTCTCTCACTTAATCTCTCACTCTCTCTCCCACTCTCACTCTCTCCCTTTATCTCTCACTCATTCTCTCTCAGTCCCTATCTCTCTCTCCCTCTCTCCCTCTCTCTCGCACATTCACTCACTCTATCTCTCTCTCTCTCACTCACTCTCACTCTCTCTCTCTCCGCCTCATTCTCTCACACTCTCTCTCCCTCTCACTCTCTCTTCCTCCCTCCTTCTCTCGCTCTTTCTCTCTCACTCACTCTTTCTCTCTTTCAGACACACTCACTCTCCTTCTCTCTCTCCCTCCCTCCCTCTCTCTATCTCTTTTTCTTTCACTCTCTTTGTCCCTCTCACACTCTCTCACTCTCTCACTCCCACTCGCTCGCACACTCACCCATTCTCTCTCTCCCGCACACTCTCACATTTTAATTCTCTCTCTCTCACGCCCTCTCCCTCTCACTCATTCTCACTCACTCACACACTCACACATTCTCTCTCTCTCTCCCTCTCAATCTCTCAGCCTCCCACTCTCTCTCTCACTCACTCACACTCTCTCTACCTCACTCACTCATTCTCCCTATCTCTCTGTTCTCACTCACTCTCTCTTTCTCTCTCACTCACTCTCTCTCCCTCTCACTCACTCTCAACCTCTCCCTCACCCATTCTCACTCACTCACTGTCTCTCTCACCCCCTCACTCACTCTCACTATCTCACTCACTCTTTCTCTCAATCCTTCTATCTCTCTCTCTCTCTCACTCACCCACACTCACACACTCTCTCGCTCTCTTTCACACTCCCTCCCTCTCCTTCTTTCTCTCCCCCCTCCCTCTCTCTATCCCTCTTTCTTTCACTCTCTCTCTCCCTCTCACTCACTTTCACTCTCTCACTCTCACTCTCTCACTCTCACACGCTCGCACACACACACAATTGTCTCTTTCTCTCGCTCGCACACTCACACACACTCTCTCTTACTCACTCACTCCCTAACTCACTCTCTCTATCCCTCTTTTTCTCGCCCACCCACCCCACTCTCTCTCTTTCTCACTCACAAACACTCTCTCTCTCACTCTTCCTCTTAATCTTTCACACCCACTCACTCTCTATCCCATTCATACTGTCCTTCACACTCTCTTTTTTTGTTTCTCTCTCACACACACTCACTCACTATCTCTCTGTCCCCCCTCTCTCCCCCTCCGTCTCTCTCTCACACTCTCTCTCTCACACTCTCTCTCTCACTCACCCACACTCTTTCTCTCAATCAATCTCTCACTCTCCCACTTTCTCACTCACACACACTTTCTCACTCTCTCCCTCTCACTCACTCTCACCCTCTCTCACTCATTCTCACTCTCTCTCTCACTCATTGTCACACTCACTCACTGTCACTGTCTCTCTCTCCCTCTCAATCTCTCTGCCTCCCACTCTCCTTTTCTCCCTCACTTTCTGTTTCTCCCAAAATCTGTCTCTCTATTCACTCACCCACACTCTCTCTTTTACTCACTCTCTCACTCTCCCACTCTCTCACACTCTCTCTATCTCCCTCTCTTACTCATTCTCTCTCACTTCCTTTCTCTCTCTCCCTCTCTCCAACACACTCACTCAATGTGTCTGTCTCTCTCTCACTCACTCTCTCCCCCACACTCTCTCACTCTCACTCTCATTTTGTCGCTCTCTCTCTGTCGGTCGCACACTCATACACACTCTCTCTCCCTCACTCACTCACTCTCTCTCTCACTCACTCACTCTCTCACATTCTCTCCCTCACTCACTCTCTCTCTCTCACTCACTCAGTCATCCTCTCTCTCGTTCTCATTCACTCTCTCTCACACTCACTCTCTCTCTCACTCACACACTCACTCTCTCTCACTCACGCTCTCTCTCTCACTCACTCATCCTCTCTCTCGTTCTCACTCACTCTCACACTCACACACTGTCTCTCTCCCTCCCCCTCACTCACTCTGACTATCTCACTCACTCTTTCTCTCAATCCCTCTATCTCTCTCTCTCTCTCACTCACCCACACTATTTCTCACACTCACTCACTCTCTCGCTCTCTTTCACACTCCCTCCCTCTCCTTCTGTCTCTCCCCCATCCCTCTCTCTATCCCTCTTTCTTTCACTCTCTCTCTCCCTCTCACTCACTTTCACTCTCTCACTCTCACACGCTACTACACACACACAATTGTCTCTTTCTCTCGCTCGCACACTCACACACACTCTCTCTTACTCACTCACTCCCTAACTCACTCTCTCCCTTACTCACTCTCTCTATCCCTCTTTTTCTCGCTCACCCGCCCACCCTCTCTCTTTCTCACTCACAAACACTTTCTCTATCACTCTTTCTCTTAATCTTTCACACCCACTCACTCTCTCTCCCATTCAGACTGTCCTTCACTCTCTCTCTTTTTGTCTCTCTCTCACACACACACACTCACTATCTCTCTGTCCCCCTTCTCTCCCCCTCCATCTTTCTCTCACTCTCTCTCTCTCTCACTCACCCACACTCTCTCTCACTCAATCTCTCACTCTCTCACTCACACTCTCTCTCTCCCTCTCACTCACTCTCACCCTCTCTCACTCATTCTCACTCTCACTCGCTCGCACACTCACACATTCTCTCTCTCTCTCTCGCACACTCTCACCCACTCATTCTCTCTCTCTCTCACCCACTCTCTCTCTCATTCACTCTCTCTTCCTCTCTCTCCCTCTCACTCACTATCACCATCTCCCTCACTCGCTCTCACACTCACTCACTGTCTCTCTCTGCCCCCCTCCTTCTCTCTCTCACTCACTCTTTCTCTCCTTCACACACATTCACCCTCCTTCTCTCTCTCCCTCCCTCCTTCTCTATCTCTCATTCTTTCACTCTCTCTCTCTGTGTCACACACTTTCACTCTCACTCGTTCGCGCACTCACACACACACAAACTCTCTCTACCTCTCAATCTCTCTGCCTCCCACTCTCTCTCTCTCACTCACTCACTCTCTCTCTCCCTCGCTCACTCACTATCTCACTATCTCACTCTCTCCCTGTCTCTCACTCATTCTCTCTCACTTCTTCTCTCTCCCTCTCTCTCACTCTCTCTCACTCGCTCTCCTTATCTCGCCCTCACAATCACTCAATCTGTCTGTCTCTTTCTGTCACTCTCACTCACTCTCACTCTCTCTCCCCCACTCTCTCTCCCCCTCACTCTGTCACTCTCTGTCTCTCTCTCACTCACTCACTCACTCACTCACTAACACACACACATAGGCACACTATCCCTGTGTCTCTTTCTCACACTCTCTCTCACATACTCACTCACTCTCTCTCCCCCCACTCTCTCTCCCTCTTTCTCACACTCTCTCTATCTCTCTCTCACACTCACTCACTCTGTCTCGCTCTCACTCACTCTCGCTCTCTCTCTCTCCACCTCACACACACTCTCTCTCTCATCATCTCTCTCCCTCTCACTCACTCTCACCATTTCTCTCACTCGCTCTCACACTAACTCAATGTCTCTCTCTCCCTCTCCTTCTCTCTCTCCCCCCCATTCTCTTTCTCTCTCTTTCCCTCCCTCCCTCTCTTTATCTCTCTTTCTTTCACTCTCTCCCTCCCTCTCACACACTCTCACTCGCATTTGCTCACACATCACACATTCTCTCTCTCTGTCCCTCTCAATCTCTCAGCCTCCCACTATCTCTCTCTCACTCTATCACACTCTCTCTCACTCACTCAGTATCTCACTTGCTCACTCTCTTTCTCTCTCTCACTTTCTCACCCTATCTCTCCATCACACTCAGTAATTTTCTGTCTCTCTCTCACTCACACTCACATTTACTCTCTCTCCCCCTCACTTTATCACTCTCTACCTCTCTTTTACTCACTCACTCACACACACACACAGACACACTCTTTCTCTGTCTCTCTCTCACTCTTTGTCTCTCTCTCGCACTGACTCTCCCTCTCTCTCTCACTCCCCCTCAATTTCTCTCTCCCCTCTTGCTTTCTCTCTCACTCTCCCTTCACTCACCCACACACTCTCTTTCTCACTCACACTCTCTCTCTTTTACACACACACAAACACGCACTCTCTCCCTCTCTATCCCCCCTCTCTCTCTCACTCCTTCGTTCTTTCTTTCTCCTCCCCCACACATAGACACACACACTCACTCTCAGTCTCTCTCCCCCTCACATTCTCCCTCACTCTCTTCCCCCACTATCTTTCACTCTATCTCTCTTTACTCTCTCGCACTCTCTCCATCTCTATCTCCCTGTCTCTCTCTCGCACTCTCTCCCTCTCTCTCTCTCTCACTCTCTCTCCCTTTTACTCAATCACTTACTCTCTATCTCTCTCACTAAATCTCTCACTCTCTCTCCCACTCGCACTCTCTCCCTCTATCTCTCACTCATTCTCTCTCAGTCCCTATCTCTCTCTCCCTTTCTCCCTCTCTCTCTCTCACATTCACTCACTCTGTTTCTCTCTCTCTCACTCACTCTCTCTCTCTCTCTCCGCCTCATTCTCTCACACTCTCTCTTCCTCTCACTCTCTCTCTTACTCCCTCCTTCTCTCACTCTTTCTCTCTCACTCACTCTTTCTCTCCTTCAGACACACTCACTCTCCTTCTCTCTCTCCCTCCCTCCCTCTCTCTATCTCTCTTTCTTTCACTCTCTTTGTCCCTCTCACACTCCCTCTCTCTCTCACACCCTCTCCCTCTCACTCATTCTCACTCACTGACACACTCACACATTCTCTCTCTCTCTCCCTCTTAATCTCTCAGCCTCCCACTCTCTCTCTCTCACTCACTCACACTCTCTCTACCTCACTCACTCATTCTCCATCTCTCTGATCTCACTCACTCTCTCTTTCGCTCTCACTCACTCTCTCTCCCACTCACTCACTCTCACCCTCTTCCTCATTCATTCTCACTCACTCTAACACTCACTCACTGTCTCTCTCTCTCTCCCCCTCACTCACTCTCACTATCTCACTCACTCTTTCTCAGAATCCTTCTATCTCTCTCTCACTCACCCACACTCTTTCTCACACTCACTCACTCTCTCGCTCTCTTTCACACTCCCTCCTTTCCTTCTTTCTCTCCCCCTACCTCTCTCTATCCCTCTTTCTTTCACTCTCTCTCCCTCTCACTCACTTTCACTCTCTCACTCTCACTCGCTCGTACACACACACAATTGTCTCTTTGTCTCGCTCGCACACTCACACACACTCTCTCTTACTCACTGACTCCCTAACTCACTCTCTCTGTCTTACTCACTCTCTCTATCCCACTTTTTCTCGCTCACCGCCCCACTCTCTCTCTTTCTCACTCACAAACACACTCTCTCTCACTCTTTCTCTTAATCTTTCACACCCACTCACTCTCTCGCCCATTCATACTGTCCTTCACTCTCCCTTTTTTTGTCTCTCTCTCACACACACTCACTCACTATCTCTCTGTCCCACCTCTCTCCCCCTCCGTCTCTCTCTCACACTCTCTCTCTCACTCACCCACACTCTTTCTCTCACTCAATCTCTCACTCTCCCACTTTCTCACTCACACTCTCTCTCTCTCACTCTTTCTCCCTCTCACTCACTCTCACCCTCTCTCACTCATTCTCACTCTCTCTCACTCATTGTCACACTCACTCACTGTCACTGTCTCTCTCTGCCTCCCACTCTCTCTCTCTCCCTCACTTTCTGTTTCTCCCAAAATCTGTCTCTCTATTCATTCACCCACTCTCTCTCTTACTCACTCTCACTCTCCCACTCACTCACACTCTCTCTATCTCCCTCTCTTACTCATTCTCTCTCACTTCCTTTCTCTCTCCCCCTCTCTCTCACACACTCACTCTCTCCCCCACACTCTATCACTCTCTCTCACTCTCACTCTCATTTTTTCGCTCTCTCTCTGTCGGTCACACACTCATACACTCTCTCTCTCCCTCACTCACTCACTCTTTCTCTCACCCCCACGCTCACTCACCCCCTCACTCGCTCTCTCTTTCTGTCTCTTTCTCTCCCTCTCTCTCTCTCTCTCTCTCACTGACTCTCTCTCTCACTCGCTATCACACTCACTCAATATCTCTCTTTCCCCCCTCTCTCCCCCTCCCCCTCCCTCTCTCTCACTCACCCACACTCTCTCTTACTCACTGTCTCTTTCTCTTTAACTCTCTCTCTCTCTCACTCTCTCACTCACTCTCTCTCTCACTCACTCACTCTCTCACATTCTCTCTCTCTCACTCACTCTCTCTCTCTCTCTCACTCACTCACTCATCCTCTCTCTCGTTCTCATTCACTCTCTCTCTCACTCACTCTCTCTCCCTCATTCTCACTCACTCTCACACTCACACACTGTCTCTCTCCCTCCCCCTCACTCACTCTGACTATCTCACTCACTCTTTCTCTCAATCCCTCTATCTCTCTCTCTCTCACTCACCCACACTATTTCTCACACTCACTCACTCTCTCTCTCCCTCTCACTCACTTTCACTCTCTCACTCTCACACGCTCGTACACACACACAATTGACTCTTTCTCTCACTCGCACACTCACACACACTCTCTCTTACTCACTCACTCCCTAACTCACTCTCTCTCCCTTACTCACTCTCTCTATCCCTCTTTTTCTCGCTCACCCGCCCCACCCTCTCTCTTTCTCACTCACAAACACTTTCTCTCTCACTCTTTCTCTTAATCTTTCACACCCACTCACTCTCTCTCCCATTCAGATTGTCCTTCACTCTTTCTCTTTTTGTCTCTCTCTCACACACACTCACTCACTATCTCTCTGTCCCCCCTCTCTCCCCCTCCGTCTCTCTCTCACTCTCTCTCTCTCTCACTCACCCACACTCTCTCTCATTCAATCTCTCACTCTCGCACTCTCTCACTCACACACTCTCTCACTCTCTCTCCCTCTCACTCACTCTCACCCTCTCTCACTCATTCTCACTCTCACTCGCTCGCACACTCACACATTCTCTCTCTCTCGCACACTCTCACCCATTCATTCTCTCTCTCTCTCACCCACTCTCTATCTATCACACCCACTCTCTCATTCACTCTCTCTTCCTCTCTCTCCCTCTCACTCACTCTAACCATCTCCCTCACTCGCTCTCACACTCACTCACTGTCTCTCTCTGCCTCCCTCCTTCTCTCTCTCTCTCACTCACTCTTTCTCTCCTTCACACACATTCACCCTCCTTCTCTCTCTCCCTCCCTCCCTCTCTATCTCTCTTTCTTTCACTCTCTCTCTCCATGTCACGCACTTTCACTCTCACTCGTTCGCGCACTCACACACACAAACTCTCTCTCTACCTCTCAATCTCTCTGCCTCCCACTCTCTCTCTCTCACTCACTCACTCTCTCTCCCTCGCTCACTCACTATCTCACTATCTCACTCTCTCCCTGTCTCTCACTCATTCTCTCTCACTTCTTCTCTCTCTCCCTCTCTCACTCTCTCTAACTCTCTCTCCATATCTCGCCCTCACACTCACTCACTATGTCTGTCTCTTTCTGTCACTCTCTCACTCTCACTCTCTCCCCCCACTCTCTCTCCCCCTCACTCTGTCACTCTCTGTCTCTCTCTCACTCACTCACTCACTCACTAAAACACATACATAGACACACTCTCTCTTTGTCTCTTTCTCACACTCTCTCTCACTCACTCACTCATTCTCTCTCCCCCCACTCTCTCTCCCTCTTTCTCACTCTCTCTCTATCTCTCTCTCACACTCACTCACTCTGTCTCTCTCTCACTCACTCTCCCTCACTCTCGCTCTCTCTCTCTCTCCACCTCACACACACACTCTCTCTCATCATCTCTCTCCCTCTCACTCACTCTCACCATCTCTCTCACTCGCTCTCACACTCACTCACTGTCTCTCTCCCTCTCCTTCTCTCTCTCCCTCCCTCATTCTCTTTCTCTCTCTTTCCCTCCCTCCCTCTCTTTATCTCTCTTTCTTTCACTCTCTCCCTCCCTCTCACACACTCTCACTCTCACTCGCTCACACACTCACACATTCTTTCTCTCTCTCTCCCTCTCAATCTCTCAGCCTCCCACTCTCTCTCTCTCACTCATTCACACTCTATCTCACTCACTTAGTATCTCACTTGCTCACTCTCTTTCTCTCTCTCACTTTCTCACCCTATCTCTCAATCACACTCAGTAATTTTCTGTCTCTCTCTCTCACTCACACTCACATTTACTCTCTCTCCCCGTCACTCTCTCCCCCCCTCACTTTATCACTCTCTATCTCTCTGTTACTCACTCACTTACACACACGTAGACACACTCTCTCTGTCTCTCTCTCACTCTCTGTCTCTCTCTCTCGCACTGACTCTCCCTCTCTCTCTCACTCCCCCTCACTTTCTCTCTCCCCTCTCGCTTTCTCTCTCACTCTCCCTTCACTCACCCACACACACTCTCTTTCTCACTCACACTCTCTCTCTTTTGCACACACACACACAAACACGCACTCTCTCTCCCTCTCTATCCCCCCTCTCTCTCTCACTCCTTCGTTCTTTCTTTCTCCCCCCCCACACACACTCACTCTCAGTCTCTCTCCCCCTCACATTCTCCCTCACTCTCTTCCCCCACTATCCTTCACTCTATCTCTCTTTACTCTCTCGCACTCTCTCCATCTCTATCTCCCTGTCTCTCTCTCGCACTCTCTCCCTCTCTCTCTCACTCAATCACTTACTCTCTATCTCTCTCTCACTCAATCTCTCACTCTCTCTCCCACTCGCACTCTCTCCCTCTATCTCTCACTCATTCTCTCTCAGTCCCTATCTCTCTCTCCCTCTCTCCCTCTCTCTCACATTCACTCACTCTGTCACTCTAACTCTCACTCACTCTCTCTCTCTCTCCGCCTCATTCTCTCACACTCTATCTCCTTCTCACTCTCTCTCTTCCTCCCTCCTTCTCTCGCTCTTTCTCTCTCACACACTCTTTCTCTCCTTCCGACAGACTCACTCTCCTTCTCTCTCTCCCTCCCTCCCTCTCTCGATATCTCTTTCTTTCACTCTCTTTGTCCCTCTCACACTCTCTCACTCTCTCACTCCCACTCGCTCGCACACTCACACATTTTCTCTCTCACACACTCTCACATTTTAATTCTCTCTCTCTCTCACACCCTCTCCCTCTCACTCACTCTCACTCACTCACACACTCGAACATTCTCTCTCTCTCTCCCTCTCAATCTCTCAGCCTCCCACACTCTCTCTCACTCACTCACACTCTCTCTACCTCACTCACTCATTCTCCCTCTCTCTCTGTTCTCACTCACTCTCTCTTTCTCTCTCACTCACTCTCTCTCCCTCTCACTCACTCTCACCCTCTCCCTCACTCATTCTCACTCACTCTAACACTCACTCACTATCTCTCTCTCTCCCCCTCACTCACTCTCATTATCTCACTCACTCTTTCTCTCAATCCTTCTCTCTCTCTCTCACTCACCCACACTCTTTCTCACACTCACTCACTCTCTCGCTCTCTTTCACACTCCCTCCCTCTCCTTCTTTCTCTCCCCCCTCCCTCTCTCTATCCCTTTTTCTTTCACTCTCTCTCTCTCCCACTCACTCACTTTCACTCTCTCACTCTCATTCGCTCGTACATACACACAATTGTCTCTTTCTCTCGCTCGCACACTCAAACACACTCTCTCTTACTCACTCACTCCCAAACTCACTCTCTCTGTCTTACTCACTCTCTCTATCCTTCTTTTTCTCGCTCACCCGCCCCACTCTCTCTCTTTCTCACTCACAAACACTCTCTCTCCTCACTCTTTC
>QANY01008370.1:67500-98657 GCA_003255025.1 Datisca glomerata
TATCTGTCTTTCTTTCAGTCTCTCTCCCTCTCACAGACTCTCACTCTCACTCGCTCGCACACACACATTCTCACACTCTCTCTCCCTTCCAATCTCTCTGCCTCCCACTCTCTCTCTCGCTAACTCACTCTCTCTCTCGCTCACTCACTATCTCACTCTCTCACTCTCTCCCTCTCTCTCACTCATTCTCTCTCACTTCCTCTCTCTCTCCCTCTCTCTCCCTCTCTCTCCCTCTCTCTCACTCTCTCTCCCTATCTCACCCTTACACTCACTCACTCCGTCTATCTGTCTCTCTTACTATCACTCACTCTCACTCTCTCTCCCCCTCACTCTATCAAACTATGTCTCGCTCTCACTCACTCACACACACACACACACACACTCCCTCTCTCTCTCTATGTCTCTTTATCACTCTCTGTCTCTCTCTCGCACTCCCTCTCCCTCTCTCTCTCACTCCCTCTCACTCTCTCTCACTCCCTCTCACACTTACTCACTATCTATCGCCCTCCTCTCACCCTCTCCCTTTCTCTTTCTCTCTCACTCCCTCTCTCACTCACCCATACACACTCTCCCTATCACTCACACTCTCTCTCTTTTACACACACACACACAAACACACTCTCTTTCCCACTTTATCCCCCTCTCTCTATCTCTCTCTGTCTCTCCCTCTGTCTCTCCCTCCCTCCCTCCTTCTCTCTCTTTCTCACACTCCCTTTCTCTCAGTCACTCTCTCTCCTTCACACACGCTCACTCTCCTTCTCTCTCTCCCTCCCTCCCTCTCTCTATCTCTCTTTCTTTTACTCTCTCTCCCTCTCACACACTCTCACTTTCACTCGCTTGCACATTCACTCATTCTCTCTCTCTCTGTCCCCCCTCTCTCTCACTCACTTACTCACACAAACACACACACATGCACACTCTCTCTCTGTCTCTCTCGCACTCCCTCCCCCCTCTCTCTCACTCCCTCTCACTCTCTCTCACTCACTCTCACACTTACTCACTATCTCTCTCTCCCTCTCTCCCCCTCCCTCTATCTTTCTCTCTCTCTCTCACTCACTCCATCTCTCTCTCTCTCACTCCCTCTCACTCTCACTCACTTTCACACTTACTCACTATCTTTTTCTCCCCCCTCTCTCCCCCTCCCTCTCTCTTTCTCTCTCACTCTCTCTCTCTCACTCTCTCTCTCTCACTCACTCACCCACACACACACTCTCTCTCTCACTCACACTCTCTCCCTTTTACACACACACTCTCTCGCCCTCTCTATCCCTCTCTCTCTCCCCTTCATTCTTTCTTTCTCTCCCCCCCATAAACACATAAACACACTCTCACTCTCTCTCTCTCCCTCACATTGTTACTCACTCTCTCCCCCTCACTACCTCTCCCCCGCTCTCTCTCCCTCACTCTCACTCTAACTACCTTTCCCCCGCTCTCTCTCTTTCACTCTCTGTCTTTACTCTCTCGCACTCTCTCCCTCTCTCTCTCACTCACTCACTTACTCTCTCTCTCACTCACTCTCTCACTCTCCCTACCACTCTCACTCTCTCCCTCTATCTCTCACTCATTCTCTCTAAGTCCCTATATCTCTCCCCCTCACTCTATCACTCTCTGTCTCTCTCTCACACACTGACAAACACAAATATACACACACACACACTCTCTCTTTGCTCTCTCTCATTATGTGTCTCTCTCGCACTCCCTCTCCCCCTCTCTCTCACTCCCTCTAACTCCCTCTCTCACTCACTCTCACAGTTACTCACTATCTCCCTCTCCCCCCTCTCTCCCCCTCAGTCTCCTTTTCTCTCTCACTCTCTCTCTCTCTCATTCACCTACACACTCTCTCTTTTACACACACACACACTCTCTCTCTCCCTCTCTATCCTTCTCTCTCTATCTCTCTCCCCTTCGTTCTTTCTTTCTCTCCCCCCCACACACACACCTAGACACACACACTAACTCTCTCTCTCTCCCTCACATTGTCACTCACTCTCTCTCCCTCACATTGTCACTCACTCTCTCCCCCTAACTCTCTCTCCCTCTCTCTCCCTCTCTCTCTCGCTACCTCTCCCCCACTCTCTCTCTTTCACTCTCTGTCTCTTTACTCGCTCAATTTTTCCCTCTCACTCACTCATTCTCTCTCACTTTCTCTCTCTCTCTCCTTATCTCGCCCTCACACTCACTCACTCTGTCTGTCTCTATCTCTCTCTCTTTCTCACTCACTCTCAATCTCTCTCCCTCACTCTCTCTCACCCCACTCTCTCTCCCCTTACTCTATCACTCTCTGTCTCTCTCTCACTCACTCACTCACACACACATACACACTCTCTTTGTCTCTATCTCATTCTCTGTCTCTCTCTCGCACTCGCTCTCCCTCTCTCTCTCACTCCCTCTCACTCTCTCTGTCACTCACTCTCACACATACTCACTATCTCTCTCCCCCTCACTCTCTCTCCCTCTCTCTCTCACTCTCTCTCTCACTACCTCTCCCCCACTCTCTCTGTCACTCACTCTCACACTTACTCACTATCTCTCTCTCCCTCTCTCCCCCTCCCTCTCTCTTTCTCTCTCTCTCTCTCTCACTCACTCCCTCTCCCTCTCTCTCACACTCCCTCTCACTCTCTTTCTCACTCACTCTCACACTTACTCACTATTTTTCTCTCCCCCCCTCTCTTCCCCTCCCTCTCTCTTTCTCTCTCACTCCCTCTCTCTCACTCACCCACGCACACTCACTCTCTCCCTCTCACTCTCTCTCGCATTCTCTCACTCACTCTCTCACTACCTCTCCCCCTCTCTCTTTCACTATCTCTTTACTCTCTCCCCCAATCTCTCTCACTCCTTCACTTACTCTCTCTCTTACTCACTCTCTCACTCTCCCCCTCTATCTCTCACTCTCTCCCTCTATCTCTCACTCATTCTCTCTCCCCCCTCACTCACTCACACAAATGTACACACATACACACACTCTCTCTGCCTCTCTCTCATTCTCTGTCTCTCTCTCGCACTCCCTCTCCCCCTCTCTCTCACTCCCTCTCACTCCCTCTCTCACTCACTCTCACACTTACTCACAATCTCCCTCTCCCCCTCTCTCCCCCTCAGTCTCCTTTTCTTTCTCTCTCTCTCACTCACCCACACACTCTCTCTCTTTTACACACACACTCTCTCACTCTCTATCCTTCTCTATCTATCTCTCTCCCCTTTGTTCTTTCTTTCTCTCCCCCCCCCCACACACACATAAACACACACACTCACTCTCTCTCCCCCTCACATTGTCACTTACTCTTTCCCCCTCACTCTCTCTCTCCCTCTCTCTCTCACCCTCTCTCACCCTCTCTCTCGCTACCTCTCCCCCACTCTCTCTCTTTCACTCTCTGTCTCTTTACTCTCTCACTCACCCATTCTCTCTCACTTCCTCTCTCTCTCCCACTCTCTCACTCTCTCTCCCTATCTCGCCCTCACACTCACTCACTATGTCTGTCTCTATCTCTCTCTCTTTCTCATTCACTCTCACTCTCTCTCCCCCTCACTCCATCACTCTCTATCTCTCTCTCACTCACTCTTTCACACAAACACACACACATACACACTCTCTCTGTCTCTCTCTCCCCCCCTCTCTGTCCCTCTAACTCACTCTCACCATCTCTATCAATCGCTCTCACACTCACTCATTGTCTCTCTCCCTCTCGCTCTCTCTCCCTCCCTCCCTCCTTCGCTCTCTCTCTCTCTCACTCACTCTCTCTCACACTCACACTTTCCCTCCTTCACACACACTCACTCTCCTTCTCTCTCTCCCTCCCTCCCTCTCTCTATCTCTCTTTCTTTCACTCTTTCTCTCCCTCTCATACACTCTTACTCTAAGTCGCTCGCACACTCACACATTCTCTCTCTCTCTCTCCCTCTCAATCTCCTGCCTCCCACTCCCTCTCTCTCTCTCTCTCACTCACTCACTATCTTACTCTCTCACTCATTCTCTCTCACTTCCTCTCTCTCCCTCTCTCTCACTCTCTCTCCCTATCTCGCCCTCATACTCCCTCACTCTGTTTGTCTCTCTATCTCTCACTCTCACTCTCTCTCCCCCCACTCTCTCTCCCCCTCACTCTATCACACTTTGTCTCTCTCTCACTCACTCATTAACACACACACACACACACACTCTCTCTCTCTATCTCTCTCTCACTTTATATCTCTCTCTCGCATTCACTGTCTCTCTCTCTACTCCTCTCTCTCCCTCTCACTCTCTCTCACCATCTCACTCACTCGTTCTCACACTCATTCACTGTCTCTCTCCCTTTCCCTCTTTCTCTCTCTCACACTCTCTTTCTCTCACTCACTCTTTCTCTCCTTCACACACACTCACTCTCCTTCTCTCTTTCCCTCCCTCACTCTCTCTTTCTTTCACTCTCTCTCCCCCTCTCACGCAATCTCACTTTCAGTTGCTCGCACGCTCTCACATTCTCTCTCTCTCCCTCTCAATCTCTCTGCCTCCCACTCTCTCTCTCTCGCTCACTCACTATCTCACTCTCTCACTCTCTCCCCCTCAATCACTCATTCTCTCTCACTCATTCTCACTCACTTCCTCTCTCTCCCCCTCTCTCACTCTCTCTCCCTATCTGGCCCTCACATTCACTCACTCTGTCTGTCTGTCCCTTTCTCTCTCACTCTCACTCTCACTCTATCACACTATGTCTCTCTCTCACTCACTCACTCACACACACACAGACACACTCTCTCTTTGTCTCTCTCTCACTCTTTGTCTGTCTCTCACTCTGTCTCTCTCTCGCACTCACTCTCCCATTGTCACTCCCTCTCTCTTTCCCTCTCACTCACTCTCACCATCTCCCTCACTCGCTTTCACAGTCACTTACTGTCTCTCTCTCCCTCTCTCTCTCTCTACCTCCATCCTTTTCTCTCTCACACACACTCTTTCTCTTACTCAGTCTTTCTCTCATTTACACACACTCGCTCTCCTTCTCTCTAACTCTCTTTCTTTCACTCTCTCTCTCCCACTCACAAACTCTCACTTTCACTCGCTCGTACACTCACACATTCTCTCTCTCTCCCTCTCCCTCTCTCGCTTTCACAGTCACTTACTGTTTCTCTCTCCCTCTCTCTCTCTGCCTCCATCCTTCTCTCTCTCTCTCTCTCTCTCTCTCATTCACTCACTATCTCATTCTCTCACTCTGTCCCTCTCAATCTCTCTCCCCAACTCTCACACTCTCTCTCTATCTCTTTCTCACACTCACTCACTATGTCTCAATCACACACTCTCACTCTCTCTCTCTCCGCCTCACTCTCTCTCACCCCCTCTCTCTCCTTCTCACTCACTCTCACCATCTTTCTCACACTCACTCACTGTCTCTCTCTCCCTCTCTCTCACACTCTCTTTCTTTCTCCTTCTCTCTCTCTCTCACACTCTCTTTCTTTCTCCTTCTCTCTCTCTCTCACACTCTCTTTCTCTCACTCAATCTTTCTCTCCTTCACACACACACTCACTCTCCTTCTCTCTATCTCTCTTTCTTTCACTCTCTGTCTCCATCTCACACACTCTCACTTTCACTAGCTCGCACACTCACACATTCTCTCTCCCTCTCTCTCCCTGTCCCTCTCAATCTCTCTGTCTCTCACTCTCTCACACTCTCTCGCTCTCTCAATATCTCACTCTCACTCACTCTATATCTCTCTCTCTGTCTCTCTCTCTCCTTCTCTCTCCCTCCCTCCTTCTCTCTCTCTCACACTCCCTTTCACTCACTCACTCTCTCTCTCCTTCACACACACTCACTCTCCTTCTCTCTCTCCCTCCCTCCCTCTCTCTATCTCTCTTTCTTTCACTCTCTCTCTCCCTCTCACACACTCTCACTTTCACTCGCTCGCACACTCACACATTCTCTCTCCCTCTCTCTCCCTCACTCTCACTCTAACTACCTCTCCCTCGCTCTCTCTCTTTCACTCTCTCTCTTTACTCTCTCGCACTCTCTCCCTCTCTCTCTCACTCACTCACTTACTCTCTCTCTCACTCACTCTCTCACTCTCCCTCCCGCTCTCACTCTCTCCCTTTATCTCTCACTCATTCTCTCTAAGTCCCTATATCTCTCCCCCTCACTCTATCACTCTCTGTCTCTCTCTTACACAATCACTCACACAAATATACACACATACACAGTTTCTCTTTGCCTCTCTCTCATTCTGTGTCTCTCTCTCGCACTCCTTCTCCCCCCTCTCTCACTCCCTCTCACTCCCTCTCTCACTCACTCTCACACTTACTCACTATCTCCCTCTCCCCCCTCTCTCCCCCTCAGTCTCCTTTTCTCTCTCACTCTCTCTCTCTCATTCACCCACACACTCTCTCTTTTACACACACACACTCGCTCTCCCTCTCTATCCTTCTCTCTCTCCATCACTCTCCCCTTCGTTCTTTCTTTCTCTCCCCCCCACACACACATAGACACACACACTGACTCTCTCTCTCCCTCACATTGTCACTCACTCTCTCTCTCCCTCTCTCTCACTCTCTCTCTCGCTACCTCTCCCCCACTCTCTCTCTTTCACTCTCTGTCTCTTTACTCTCTCAATCTTTCCCTCTCACTCACTCATTCTCTCTCACTTCCTCTCTCTCCCTCTCTCTCCATATCTCGCCCTCACACTCACTCACTCTGTCTGTCTCTATCTCTCTCTCTTTCTCACTCACTCTCAATCTCTCTCCCTCCACTCTCTCTCCCCCACTCTCTCTCCCCCCACTCTCTCTCCCCCTTACTCTATCACTCTGTCTCTCTCTCACTCACTCACTCACACAAACACATACACACACACACACTCTCTTTGTCTCTCTCTCATTCTATGTCTCTCTCTCGCACTTGCTCTCCCTCTCTCTCTCACTCCCTCTCACTTTCTCTCTCACTCACTCTCACACTTACTCACTCACTCTCTCCCCCTCACTCTCTCTCTCCCTCTCTCTCTCACTCTCTCTCTCACTACCTCTCCCCCACTCTCTCTCTTTCACTCTCTGTCTCTTTACTCTCTCAATCTTTCCCTCTCACTCACTCACTCTGTCTCACTTCCTCTCTCTCTCCCTCTCTCTCCCTATCTCGCCCTCACACTCACTCACTCTGTCTGTCTCTATCTCTCTCCCTTTCTCACTCACTCTCAATCTCTCTCCCCCCACTCTCTCTCCCCCCNTCCCCCTCCCTCTCTCTTTCTCTCTCTCTCTCACTCACTCCCTCTCCCTCTCACCCTCTTTCTCACTCACTCTCACACTTACTCACTATTTTTCTCTCCCCCCTCTCTCCCCCTCCCTCTCTCTTTCTCTCTCACTCTCTCTCACTCACACTCTCTCTCTTTTACACACACACACAAACACCATACACACTCTCTCTCTCTATCCCTCTCTTTCACACTCTCTCTCCCCCCTTCGTTCTTTCTTTCTCTCCCCCCCACACACACATAGACACACACTCCCTCTCTTTCTCTCCCTCATATTGTCACTCACTCTCTCCCTCTCACTCTCTCACTCTTCCTCTCTCTCACTCTCTCTCTCACTACCTCTCCCCCTCTCTCTTTCACTCTCTCTTTACTCTCTCCCCCAATCTCTCTCACTCACTCATTTACTCTCTCTTACTCACTCTCTCACTCTCCCTCCCGCTCTCACTCTCCCCCTCTATCTCTCACTCTCTCCCTCTATCTCTCACTCATTCTCTCTCTCCCCCTCACTCACTCACACAAATGTACACACATACACACTCTCTCTGCCTCTCTCTGATTCTCTGTCTCTCTCTCGCACTCCCTCTCCCCCTCTCTCTCACTCCCTCTCACTCCCTCTCTCACTCACTCTCACACTTACTCACTATCTCCCTCTCCCCCCTCTCTCCCCCTCAGTCTCCTTTTCTTTCTCTCTCTCTCACTCACCCACACACTCTCGCTCTTTCACACACACACTCTCTATCTCTCTATCCTTCTCTCTCTTTCTATCTCCCCTTTGTTCTTTCTTTCTCTCCCCCCCCACACACACATAGACACACAAACTCACTCTCTCTCCCTCACATTGTCACTTACTCTCTCCCCCTCACTCTCTCTCTCACTCTCTCTCTCTCGCTACCTCTCCCCCACTCTCTCTCTTTCACTCTCTGTCTCTTTACTCTCTCACTCACTCATTCTCTCTCACTTCCTCTCTCTCTCCCACTCTTTCTCCCTATCTCGCCCTCACACTCACTCACTATGCCTGTCTCTATCTCTCTCTCTTTCTCACTCACTCTCACTCTCTCTCCCCCCACCCTCTCTCCCCCTCACTCCATCACTCTCTATCTCTCTCTCACTCACTCATTCACACAAACACACACACATACACACTCTCTTTGTCTCTCTCTCTCCCTCTCTGTCCCTCTAACCCACTCTCACCATCTCTATCAATCGCTCTCACACTCACTCATTATCTCTCTCCCTCTCCCTCTCTCTCCCTCCCTCCTTCGCTCTCTCTCTCACTCGCTCTCTCTCATACTCACACTTTCCCTCCTTCACACACACTCTCTCTTTGTCTCTCTCTCGCACTCGCTCTCCCTCTCTCTCTCACTCCCTCTCACTCTCTCTCTCACTCACTCTCACACTTACTCACTATCTCTCTCTCCCTCTCTCTCCCCCTCCCTCTCTCTTTCTCTCACTCTCTCTCTCACTCACTCCCTCTCCCTCTCACCCTCTTTCTCACTCACTCTCACACTTACTCACTATTTTTCTCTCCCCCTCTCTCCCCCTCCCTCTCTGTTTCTCTCTCACTCTCTCTCTCTCACTCACCCACACACACTCTCTCTCACTCACACTCTCTCTCTTTTACACACACACACAAACACACACACACACACTCTCTCTCTATCCCTCTCTTTCACACTCTCTCCCCCCTTCGTTCTTTCTTTCTCTCCCCCCACACACACAGACACACACTCCCTCTCTTTCTCTTCCTCATATTGTCACTCACTCTCTCCCTCTCATTCTCTCTCTTCCTCTCTCTCACTCTCTCTCTCACTACCTCTCCCCCTCTCTCTTTCACTCTCTCTTTAATCTCTCCCCCAATCTCTCTCACTCACTCACTTACTCTCTCTCTTACTCACTCTCTCACTCTCCCTCCCGCTCTCACTCTCCCCCTCTATCTCTCACTCTCTCCCTCTATCTCTTACTCATTCTCTCTCTCCCCCTCACTCACTCACACAAATGTACACACATATACACTCTCTCTGCCTCTCTCTCATTCTCTCCCCCTCTCCATCTCCCTCACTCGCTTTCACAGCTACTTACTGTCTCTCTTTCCCTCTCTCTCACTCCCTCTCTCACTCCCTCTCAGTCCCTCTCTCACTCACTCTTACACTTACTCAATATCTCCCTCTCCCCCCTCTCTCCCCCTCAGTCTCCTTTTCTTTCTCTCTCTCTCTCACTCACCCACACACTCTCTCTCTTTTACACACACACTCTCTCCCCCTCTATCCTTCTCTCTCTATCTCTCTCCCCTTTGTTCTTTCTTTCTCTCCCCCAACACACACATAGACACACATACTCACTCTCTCTCTCCCTCACATTGTCACTTACTCTCTCCCCCTCACTCTCCCTCTCCCTCTCTCTCTCTCACTCTCTCTCTCTCGCTACCTCTACCCCTATCTCTCTCTTTCACTCTCTGTCTCTTTACTCTCTCACTCACTCATTCTCTCTCACTTCCTCTCTCTCTCCCACTCTCTCACTCTCTCTCCCTATCTCGCCCTCACACCCACTCACTATGTCTGTCTCTATCTCTCTCTCTTTCTCACTCACTCTCACTCTCTCTCCCCCCACTCTCTCTCCCCCTCACTCCATCACTCTCTATCTCTCTCTCACTCACTCATTCACACAAACACACACACATACACACTCTCTTTGTCTCTCTCTCTCTCCCTCTCTGTCCCTCTAACTCACTCTCACCATCTCTATCAATCGATCTCACACTCACTCATTGTCTCTCTCCCTCTCCCTCTCTCTCTCCCTCCCTCCTTCGCTCTCTCTCTCTCACTCGCTCTCTCTCACACTCACACTTTCCCTCCTTCACACACACTCACTCTCCTTCTCTCTCTCCCTCCCTCCCTCTCTCTATCTCTCTTTCTTTCAGTCTCTCTCTCCCTCTCATACACTCTTACTCTCAGTCGCTCGCACACTCACACATTCTCTCTCTCCCTCTCAATCTCCTCCTCCCACTCCCTCTCTCTCTCTTGTTCACTCGCTATCTTACTCTCTCACTCTCTCCCTCTCTCTCACTCATTCTCTCTCACTCACTCTCTCTCCCTCTCTCTCGCCCTCATACTCCCTCACTCTGTCTGTCTCACTATCTCTCACTCTCACTCGCTCTCACTTTTTTTCCGGTAAATTAAAAAATTTTATAAACCGAAGAAGAAACATACAAATATACAAGGGGCATACCCCAGGAAAAAGACACAAAAAAAAGGAACCAGTCAACACACAAGCTGGAGGCACCCAAACACTAACAGAAGATTACAAGAGATAATTGCCTAAAGAAACAAAAGAACCAAGCTTAATAGTCAAAATAGAGGCATTCAATCCCCAGGAATAGAGGCACTCGCTCTCACTCTCTCTCCCCCACTCTCTCTCCCCCTCACTCTATCACACTTTGTCTCTCTCTCACTCACTCACTCACACACACACACACACACTCTCTCTCTCTCTCTCTCTCATTCTATGTCTCTTTCTCTCGCATTCATTGTCTCTCTCTACCCCTCTCTCTCCCTCTCACTCTCTCTCACCATCTCACTCACTCGCTCTCACACTCATTCACTGTCTCTCTCTCCCTTTCCCTCTATCTCTCTCTCACACTCTCTTTCTCTCACTCACTCTTTCTCTCCTTCACACACACACTCACTCTCCTTCTCTCTTTCCCTCCCTCACTCTCTCTTTCTTTCACACTCTCTCCCCCTCTCACACAATCTCACTTTCATTTGCTCGCACGCTCTCACATTCTCTCTCTCTCTCTCTCCCTCTCAATCTCTCTACCTCCCACTCTCTCTCTCGCTCACTCACTATCTCACTCTCTCACTCTCTCCCTCTCTATCACTCATTCTCTCTCACTCATTCTCTCTCACTTCCTCTCTCTCCCTCTCCCTCACTCTCTCTCCTTATCTGGCCCTCACATTCACTCACTCTGTCTATCTGTCTCTTTCTCTCTCACTCTCACTCTCACTCTATCACACTATGTCTCTCTCTCACTCTTTGTCTCTCTCTCACTCTCTGTCTCTCTCTCGCACTCACTCACCCTTTGTCACTCCCTCTCTCTTTCCCTCTCACTCACTCTCACCATCTCCCTCACTCGCTTTCACAGCTACTTACTGTCTCTCTCTCCCTCTCTCACACTCCCTCTCTCACTCCCTCTCAGTCCCTCTCTCACTCACTCTTACACTTACTCACTATCTCCCTCTCCCCCCTCTCTCCCCCTCAGTCTCCTTTTCTTTCTCTCTCTCTCTCACTCACCCACACACTCTCTCTCTTTTACACACACACTCTCTCCCCCTCTATCCTTCTCTCTCTATCTCTCTCCCCTTTGTTCTTTCTTTCTCTCCCCCCCACACACACATAGACACACACACACTCACTCTCTCTCTCCCTCACATTGTCACTTACTCTCTCCCCCTCACTCTCTCTCTCCCTCTCTCTCTCACTCTCTCTCTCTCGCTACCTCTACCCCACTCTCTCTCTTTCACTCTCTGTCTCTTTACTCTCTCACTCACTCATTCTCTCTCATTTCCTCTCTCTCTCCCACTCTCTCACTCTCTCTCCCTATCTCGCCCTCACACTCACTCACTATGTCTGTCTCTATCTCTCTCTCTTTCTCACTCACTCTCAATCTCTCTCCCCCCACTCTCTCTCCCCCTCACTCCATCACTCTCTATCTCTATCTCACTCACTCATTCACACAAACACACACACATTCACACTCTCTCTGTCTCTCTCTCTCTCCCTCTCTGTCCCTCTAACTCACTCTCACCATCCCTATCAATCGCTCTCACACTCACTCCTTGTCTCTCTCCCTCTCCCTCTCTCTCTCCCTCCCTCCTTCGCTCTCTCTCTCTCACTCACTCTCTCTCACACTCATACTTTCCCTCCTTCACACACACTCACTCTCATTCTCTCTCTCCCTCCCTCCCTCTCTCTATCTCTCTCTCTTTCACTCTCTCTCTCTCCCTCTCATACACTCTTACTCTCAGTCGCTCGCACACTCACACATTCTCTCTCTCTCCCTCTCAATCTCATGCCTCCCACTCCCTCTCTCTCTCTCGCTCACTCACTATCTTACTCTCTCACTCTCTCCCTCTCTCTCACTCATTCTCTCTCACTTCCACTCTCTCCCTCACTCTCACTCTCTCTCCCTATCTCGCTCTCATACTCCCTCACTCTGTTTGTCTCTCTATCTCTCACTCTCACTCTCTCCCCCCACTCTTTCTCCCCCTCACTCTATCACACTTTGTCTCTCTCTCACTCACTAACACACACACACACACACACTCTCTCTCTATCTCTCTCTCACACTCTATGTCTCTCTCTCGCATTCACTGTCTCTCTCTACCCCTCTCTCTCCCTCTCAATCTCTCTCACCATCTCACACACTCGCTCTCACACTCATTCATTGTCTCTCTCTCCCTTTCCCTCTCTCTCTCACACACTCTCTTTCTCTCACTCACTCTTTCTCTCCTTCACACACACACTCACTCTCCTTCTCTCTTTCCCTCCCTCACTCTCTCTTTCTTTCACTCTCTCTCCCCCTCTCACACAATCTCACTTTCACTTGCTCGCACGCTCTCACATTCTCTCTCTCTCCCTCTCAATCTCTCTGCCTCCCACTCTCTCTCTCGCTCACTCACTATCTCACTATCTCACTCTCTCACTCTCACTCGCTCTCACTTTTTTTCCCGATAAATTAAAAAATTGTATAAACCAAAGAAGAAACATAGAAATATACAAGGGGCATACCCCAGGAAAAAGACACAAAAAAGGAACCAGCCAACACACAAGCTGGAGGCACCCAAACACTAACAGAAGATTACAAAGATAATAGCCTAAAGAAACAGAAGAACCAAGCTTAATTGTCAAAAATAGAGGCATTCAATCCCCAGGAATAGAGGCACTCGCTCTCACTCTCTCTCCCCCACTCTCTCTCCCCCTCACTCTATCACACTTTGTCTCTCTCTCACTCACTCACTCACACACACACACACACACTCTCTCTCTCTCTCTCTCTCATTCTATGTCTCTTTCTCTCGCATTCATTGTCTCTCTCTACCCCTCTCTCTCCCTCTCACTCTCTCTCACCATCTCACTCACTCGCTCTCACACTCATTCACTGTCTCTCTCTCCCTTTCCCTCTATCTCTCTCTCACACTCTCTTTCTCTCACTCACTCTTTCTCTCCTTCACACACACACTCACTCTCCTTCTCTCTTTCCCTCCCTCACTCTCTCTTTCTTTCACTCTCTCTCCCCTCTCACACAACTCACTTTCATTTGCTCGCACGCTCTCACATTCTCTCTCTCTCTCTCTCCCTCTCAATCTCTCTACCTCCCACTCTCTCTCTCTCGCTCACTCACTATCTCACTCTCTCACTCTCTCCCTCTCTATCACTCATTCTCTCTCACTTCCTCTCTCTCCCTCTCTCTCACTCTCTCTCCCTATTTGGCCCTCACATTCACTCACTCTGTCTGTCTGTCTCTTTCTCTCTCACTCTCACACTCACTCTATCACACTATGTCTCTCTCTCACTCACTCACTCACACACACAGACACATTCTCTCTCTGTCTCTCTCTCACTCTTTGTCTCTCTCTCACTCTCTGTCTCTCTCTCGCACTCACTCTCCCTTTGTCACTCCCTCTCTCTTTCCCTCTCACTCACTCTCACCATCTCCCTCACTCGCTTTCACAGTCACTTACTGTCTCTCTCTCCCTCACTCTCTCTCTGCCTCCATCCTTTTCTCTCTCACACACACTCTTTCTCTCACTCAGTCTTTCTCTCATTCACACACACTCACTCTCCTTCTCTCTATCTCTCTTTCTTTCACTCTCTCTCCCTCTCACAAACTCTCACTTTCACTCGCTCGCACACTCCACATTCTCTCTCTCTCCCTCTCCCATTCAATCTCTCTCCCTCTCTCTCTCTCTCTCTGTCGTTCACTCACTATCTCATTCTCTCACTCTGTCCCTCTCAATCTCTCTGTCTCTCACTCTCTCACACTCTCTCGCTCTCTCACTATCTCACTCTCTCGTTCTCACACTCACTCACTCTATATCTCTCTCTCACTCCCTCATTCTCCCTCACTCGTTCTCTCTCTCTTCCTCTCCCTCACTCTCTGTCCCTCTCTATGTCCCTTTCTCTCTCCCTCTCACTCACTCTCAACATCTCTCTTACTCGCTCTCACATTGTCTCTCTCCCCCTCCCTCTCTCCCTCCCTCCTTCTCTCTCTCTCTCGCACTCTCTTTCTCTCACTCACTCTTTCTCTCCTTCACACACACACACTAACACTCCTTCTCTCTCTCCCTCCCTCCCACTCTCTATCTCTCTTTCTTTCACTCTCTCTCCCTCTCACACACTCTCACTTTCACTCGCTCAAACACTCTCACATTCTCTCTCTCTCCCCCTCTCAATCTCTTTGCCTCCCACTCTCCCTCTCTCCCTCACTCACTATCTCACTCTCTCACTCTCTCCCTCCCTCTCACTCATTCTCTCTCACTCATTCTCTCTCACTTCCTCTCTCTCTCACTCATTCTCTCTCACTTCCTCTCTCTCTCACTCTATGTCTCTCTCTCACAGTTAATCTGCCTCTCTCTCTTCCTCTCTCTCTCCCACTCACTCACTCACTCACTCTCACCATCTCTCTCACTCGCTCTCACACTCACTCATTGTCTCTCTCCCCCTCCCTCTCTCCCTCCCTCCTTCTCTCTCTCTCTCGCACTCTCTTTCTCTCACTCACTCTTTCTCTCCTTTACACACACACTCACACTCCTTCTCTCTCTCCCTCCCTCCCTCTCTCTATCTCTATTCTTTTACTCTCTCTCCATCTCACACACTCTCACTCTCACTCGCTCGCACACTAACAAACACTCTCTCTCTCCCCGCTGTCCCTGTCAATCTCTTTGTCTCTCACTCTCTCACTCTCTCTCGCTCACTCACTCTCTCACTCTCTCACTCTCTCCCTCTTAATCTCTCTCCCCCCTCTCTCTCTCCCTCTCTCTCTTTCTCTCGTTCTCACACTCACTCACACATTTTCTCTCTCTCTCCCCCTCTCTCACTTTTTCTCTCTCTCTCTTTCTCACACTCACTCACTCTGTCTCTCTCTCTCACTCTCTCTCTCACTCACTCTAACTCTCTCTCCGCCTCACTCTCTCTCTCACCCCCTCTCTCCCTCTCACTCACTCTCACCATCTCTCTCACTCTCTCTCACACTCACTCATTGTCTCTCTCTCCCTCTCCCTCTCTCTTTCCCTCTCTGTTTCTCTCTCTCTCACTCACTCACTATCTCTCTCTCCCTCCCTGCTTCACACACACTGACTCTCCCTCTCACACACTCTCACTCTCACTCACTCGCACACTCGCACATTCTCTCGCTCTCTCTCCCTCTCAATCTCTCTGCCTCCCACTCTCTCTCTCTCACATACTCTCTCTCACTCACTCACTCTTTCTCTCCTTCACACACACTCACTCTCCTTCTCTTTCTCCCTCCCTCCCACTCTCTATCTCTTTCTCCCTCCCTCCCACTCTCTATCTCTCTTTCCTTCACTGTCTCTCTCCCTCACACACTCTCACTCTCACTCACTCGCACACTCAAACATTCTCTCTCCCCCTCTCAATCTCTTTGCCTCCCACTCTCTCTCTCTCACTCATTCACTCTCTATCTCTCTCGCTCACTCACTATCTCACTCTTTCACTCTTTCCCTCTTTCTCACTAATTCTCTCTCACTTCCTCTCTCTTTTCCTCTCTCTCACTCTCTCTCCCTATCTCACCCTCACACTCACTCACTCTATCTGTCTCTCTCTCTCACTCTCACTCACTCTCACTCTCTCCCCCCACTCTCTCTCCCCTCACTCTATCACCCTCTGTCTTTCTCTCACTCTCTGTCTCTATCTCACTCTCACTCTCTTTCACTCTCTGTCTCTCTCTCTCACCATCTCTCTCTCTCACTCTCTTTCACTCTCTGTCTCTCTCTCTAACCATCTCTCTCTCTCACTCTCACTCTCTCTCCCCCCACTCTCTCTCTCCATCTTCCTCTCACTCACTCTTACCATATTTCTCACTCGCTCTCATACTTACTCATTGTCTCTCTCTCCCTCTCCCTCTCTCTCTCCCTCCCTCCTTCTCTCTCTCTCTCACACACTCTCTTTCTCTACCTCACTCTTTCTCTCCTTCACACACACACTCGCACTCCTTCACTCCCTCCCTCCCTCCCTCTCTCTATCTCTCTTTCTTTCACTCTCTCTCTCCCTCTCACACACTCTCACTTTCACTCGCTCAAACACTCTCACATTCTCTCTCTCTCTCCCTCTCAATCTCTCTACCTCCCACTCTCCCTCTCTCCCTCACTCACTATATCACTCTCTCACTCTCTCCCTCCCTCTCACTCATTCTCTCTCACTCATTCTCTCTCACTTCCTCTCTCTCTCACTCTCTGTCTCTCTCTCACACTTAATCTGCCTCTCTCTCTTCCTCTCTCTCTCACTCTCACTCACTCTCACCATCTCTCTCACTCGCTCTCACACTCACTTATTGTCTCTCCCCCTCCCTCTCTCCCTCCCTCCTTCTCTCTCTCTCGCACTCTCTTTCTCTCACTCACTCTTTCTCTCCTTCACACACACACTCACACTCCTTCTCTCTCCCTCCCTCCCTCTCTCTATCTATCTTTCTTTCACTCTCTCTCCATCTCACACACTCTCACTTTCACTCGCTCGCACACTAACAAACACTCTCTCTCTCCCCCCTGTCCCTGTCAATCTCTTTGTCTCTCAATGTCTCACTCTCTCTCGCTCACCCACTCTCTCACTCTCTCCCTCCTAATCTCTCTCCCCCAATCTCTCCCTCTCTCTCTTTCTCTCGTTCTCACACTCACTCACACATTTTCTCTCTCTCTCCCCCTCTCTCACTTTCGCTCTCTCTCTTTCTCACACTCACTCACTTTGTCTCTCTCTCTCACTCTCTCTCACTCACTCTAACTCTCTCTCTCCGCCTCACTCTCTCTCTCTCACCCCCTCTCTCCCTCTCACTCACTTTCACCATCTCTCTCACACTCTCTCACACTCACTCATTGTCTCTCTCTCTCCCTCTCTCTTTCCCTCCCTGTTTCTCTCTCTCACTCACTCACTGTCTCTCTCTCTCCCTCCCTACTTCACACACACTCACTCTCCCTCTCGCACACTCTCACTCTCACTCACTCGCACACTCACACATTCTCTCTCTCTCTCTCCCTCTCAATCTCTCTGCCTCCCACTCTCTCTCTCTCACATACTCTCTCTCTCACATACTCTCTCTCACTCACTCACTCTTTCTCTCCTTCACACACACTCACTCTCCTTCTCTTTCTCCCTCCCTCCCACTCTCTATCTCTCTTTCCATCACTGTCTCTCTCCCTCACACACTCTCACTCTCACTCACTCGCACACTCACACATTCTCTCTCTCTCCCCCTCTCAATCTCTTTGCCTCCCACTCTCTCTCTCACTCACTCACTCTCTATCTCTCTCGCTCACTCACTATCTCACTCTTTCACTCTTTCCCTCTCTCTCACTCATTCTCTCTCACTTCCTCTCTCTTTTCCTCTCTCTCCCTCTCTCTCCCTATCTCACCCTCACACTCACTCACTCTATCTGTCTCTCTCTCTCACTCTCACTCTCTCCCCCCACTCTCTCTCCCCTCACTCTATCACCCTCTGTCTCTCTCTCACTCTCTGTCTCTCTCTCACTCTCACTCTCTCTCACTCTCTGTCTCTCTCTCTCACCATCTCTCTCACTCACTCTCACTCTCTCTCCCCTCACTCTCTCTCCCTCCATCTTCCTCTCACTCACTCTTACCATCTTTCTCACTCGCTCTCATACTCACTCATTGTCTCTCTCTCCCTCTCCCTCTCTCTTTCCCTCCCTCCTTCTCTCTCTCTCTCACACACTCTCTTTCTCTCACTCACTCTTTCTCTCCTTCACACACACACTCGCACTCCTTCTCTCCCTCCCTCCCTCCCTCTTTCTATCTCTCTTTCTTTCACTCTCTCTCCCTCTCACACACTCTCACTTTCACTCGCTCAAACACTCTCACATTCTCTCTCTCTCTCCCTCTCAATCTCTCTGCCTCCCACTCTCCCTCTCTCCCTCACTCACTATCTCACTCTCTCACTCTCTCCCTTCCTCTCACTCATTCTCTCTCACTCATTCTCTCTCACTTCCTCTCTCTCTCTCTCTGTCTCTCTCTCACACTTAATCTGCCTCTCTCTTCCTCTCTCTCTCCCTCTCACTCACTCTCACCATCTCTCTCACTCGCTCTCACACTCACTGTCTCTCTCCTTCTCCCTCTCTCTCTCCCTCCTTCCTTCTCTCTCTCTAGCACACTCTCTTTCTCTCACTCACTCTTTCTCTCCTTCACACACACTCACTCTCCTTCTCTCTCTCCATCCCTCCCTCTCTCTATCTCTTTTTCTTTCACTCTCTCCCTCTCACACACTCTCACTTTCACTCGCTCGCACACTCACACATTTTCTCTCTCTCTCCCTCCTCCTATCAATATTTCTGTCTCTCACACTCTAACTCTCTCCCGCTCACTCACTATCTCACTTTCTCACTCTCTCCCTCTCAATCTCTCTCCCCCCTCTCTGACACTCTCTCTATCTCTTTCTCACACTCACTCTATCTCTCACTCTCACTCTCACTCTCACTCACTCTCACTCACTCTCACTCACTCTCTCTCTTCGCCTCACTCTCTCTCTCCCCCTCTCACTCCCTCTCACTCACTCTCACCATCTCTCTCACTGGCTCTCACACTCATTGACTGTCTCTCTCTCCCTCTCCCTCTCTCTCTCTCACTCACTGTCTCTCTCTCTCCTTGCTTCACACACTCTCTCTCCCTCTCACACACTCTCATTCTCACTCGCTTGCACACTTACACATTCTCTCTCTCCCTCTCAATCTCTCTACCTAACACACTCTTTCTCACTCACTCACTCACTCTCTCTCTTGCTCACTCACTATCTCACTATCTCACTTCCTCACTCTCTCCCTCTCTCTCACACTCTTTCCCTATCTCGCCCTCGCACTCACTCACTTTGTCTGCCACTCTCTCACACTCTCACTCACACTCACTTTCTCTCCCCCCACTCTCTTTCCCCCTCACTCTATCACCCTTTGTCTCTCTCTCATTCACTCACTCACACACACACACACACACAGACTCTCCCTCTGTCTCTCTCTCACTCTCTGTCTCTCTCTCATACTCACTCTCCCTCTCTTACTCACCCTTACCATCTCTCTCACTTGCTCTCACACACACTCACTCTCCTTCTCTCTCTCCCTCCCTCCCTCTCTCTATTGCTCTTTCTTTCACTGTCTCTCTCACTCTCACACACTCTCACTTTCACTCGCTCGCACGCTCTCACATTCTCTCTCTCACTCAGTGTCTCTCTCTCCCTCCCTCTCTCACTCACTCTTTCTCTCTTTCACACACCCGCCCACTCTCCTTATCTCACTCCCTCCATCCTTCTCTTCATCTCTCTTTCTTTCACTCTCTCTCACCCTCTCAATCTCTCTGCCTCCCACTCTCTCTCTCCCTCACTCACTTCCTCACTCTCTCAATCTCTCCCCTCTCACTCATTATATCTCACTCATTCTTTCTTACTTCCTCTCTCTCTCACTCCCTATCTCTCTCTCTCGTACTTACTCTCCCTCTATCTCCCTCTCTCTCCCTCTCTCTCCCTGTCTCTCACTCTCACCATCTCACTCACTCGCTCTCTAACTCAATCACCGTCTCTCTCTCCCTCCCTCCCTCCTTCTCTCTCTCTCAAACACACTCTCTTTCTCTCTCGCACTCTTTCTCTCCTTCACACACACTCACTCTCCTTCTCTCTCTCCCTCCCTCCCTCACTCTATCTCACTTTCTTTCACCCTCTCTGTCCCTCTTACACAGTCTCACTTTCACTCACTCGCACACACACACATTCTCTCTCTCGCTCTTTCTCGCTCTCCCACTCAATCTGTCTATCTCACACACACACTCTCTCTCTCGCTCACTCTCCCACTCTCTCCCTCTCAATCTCTATCCCCCTCTTTCTCACTCTCTCTATCTCTTTCTCACACTCTCTCACTTTGTCTCTCTCTCACTATCTCTCTCACTCGCTCTCACTCACTCACTGTCTCTCTCTCAACATCTCTCTCACTCGCTCTCACACTCACTCACTGTCTCTATCTCCCTCTCCCTATCTCATTCCCTCCCTGCTTCTCTCTCTTTCTCACTCAATGTCTCTCTCTCTCTCCCTCCCTGCTTCACACTCACTCTCTCTCCCTCTCACACACTTTGACTCTCACTCGCTCGCGCACACACACACACACACACACTCTCTCTCTCCTTCTCAATCTCTCTACCACCCACACTCTCTCACTCACTCACTCTCTCTCTCTTGCTCACTCACTATCTCACTCTCTCACTCTCTCCCTCTCTCTCACTCATTCTCTCTCACGTCTCTCTCTCCCTCTCTCTCCCTATCTCACCCTTACACTCACTCACTCCATCTGTCTCTCCCTCTCACTCACTCTCACTCTCTCTCCCCCACACTCTCTCCCCCTCACTCTATCACTCTTTGTCCCACACTCACTCAGACACACACACACACACACTCTCTCTCTCTCTCTATGTCTCTCTCACTCTCTGTCTCTCTCTCACTCTCACTCTCCCTCTCTCTCACACTCCCCCTCCCTCTCTCTTTCTCTCTCTCTCTCTCACTCACCTACACACTCACTCTCTCACTCACACCCTCTCTCTTTTACACACACACACACACACACACACTCTCTCTCTCTCTCTCCCCCTCTCTCTCTCCTACGTTCTTTCTTTCTCTCCCCCCACACACACTCACTATCTCTCTCTCTCCCTCACATTGTCACTCACTGTCTCCCCCACACTCTCTCTCCCTCTCTCTCACTCTCTCTCACTACCTCTCCCCCGCTCTCTCTCTTTCACTTTCTCTCTCTTTGCTCTCTCGCACTCTCTTGCTCTCTCTCTCTCTCACTCACTTACTCTCTCTCTCTCTCTCTCTCTCACTCTCTTCCTCTCTCTCTCACTCACTCACTCACTCTCCCTCCCTCTCTCACTCGCTCCCTCTATCTCTCACTCATTCTTTCTTAGTACATATATCTCTCTCCCTCTCTCCCTCTCTCTCTATCTCTTTCTCACACTCACTCACTTTGTCTCTCTCTCTCACATACTCTCTCTCACTCACTCACTCTTTCTCTCCTTCACACACACTCACTCTCCTTCTCTTTCTCCCTCCCTCCCACTCTCTATCTCTCTTTCCATCACTGTCTCTCTCCCTCACACACTCTCACTCTCACTCACTCGCACACTCACACATTCTCTCTCTCTCCCCCTCTCAATCTCTTTGCCTCCCACTCTCTCTCTCACTCACTCACTCTCTATCTCTCTCGCTCACTCACTATCTCACTCTTTCACTCTTTCCCTCTCTCTCACTCATTCTCTCTCACTGCCTCTCTCTTTTCCTCTCTCTCACTCTCTCTCCCTATCTCACCCTCACACTCACTCACTCTGTATCCATGAAGGATTAATTCCTTTAAAATACTTTCATACAACTACTCAATCTCTTACAAGCGCCAGTGGGAATTCTATGAGAATTCAATACAAAATACCAGAAGCGCTTATCTGCAAACAGGGAGTTTGCATACCTGCTTCATTTGTGCTCATAAAGAATATGACACAAAGCATTATATTAGGCAATCCTTTTCTCAATTCAATTATGCCTATTACCAGAATTGATACCTCTGGTATCCATACAGTTATAGATACTATTGACATTTCCTTTGAATTCATTTCCAAACCGTATACTAAAGTCAAAGTCAAACTTTGACTTCCCTAGATCAGACTTGTCATATTCTGCCAGATCAGACAAAAGAAAATAATCAGACCTTTCAGAAATGGTATACTAAGATTACCTTAGTAATCAGACCTGATTTTCTCATAACTGACGCCGTTGTCTTAATAGATAGTGGTGCTGATATGAACTGTATCCATGAAGGATTAATTCCTTTAAAATACTTTCATACAACTACTCAATCTCTTACAAGCGCCAGTGGGAATTCTATGAGAATTCAATACAAAATACCAGAAGCGCTTATCTGCAAACAGGGAGTTTGCATACCTGCTTCATTTGTGCTCATAAAGAATATGACACAAAGCATTATATTAGGCAATCCTTTTCTCAATTCAATTATGCCTATTACCAGAATTGATACCTCTGGTATCCATACAGTTATAGATACTATTGACATTTCCTTTGAATTCATTTCCAAACCGTATACTAAAGAAGTTGATATTATCAGACATCTGATTGATAATAAAACCAATCAGATCAATTTAATCCAAAAAGAGATACACTTCTTAACTATTGACCAACGTATACAACAACCAGAACTTCAAAAGAAAATTCAAAATATTCTTCATGAATTCCAATCTGAAATATGTAGTGATATCCCTAATGCTTTTTGGGATAGAAAGAAACATGTCATTTCTTTACCATATCAACCTGATTTCAATGAGAAGAATATTCCCACTAAGTCCAGACCTAGTCAAATGAAGAAGGAATATTTAGAACTCTGCAAAACTGACATTGAATCTTTGCTAACAAAGAAATTAATTAGACCCAGTAAATCTCCTTGGAGTTGTACTGGTTTCTATGTTAATAAAAATGCTGAGATAGAAAGAGGATTACCTAGATTAGTGATCAACTATAAACCGTTAAATGATGCATTAAAATGGATTAGATATCCAATTCCGAATAAAAAAGATCTGTTAGATAGACTTTATGATTCTGTGATCTTTTCGAAATTTGATCTGAAATCAGGATTCTGGCAAATCCAAATAGCTGAAGCTGATAGGTATAAAACTGCCTTTACTGTACCTTTTGGCCATTTTGAATGGAATGTTTTACCATTTGGTGTTAAAAATGGTCCATCTGAATTCCAGCATATAATGAATGATATTTTCAATGCTTATACTGCTTTCATTATCTGTTACATTGATGATGTCTTAATTTTCTCATCATCCATAGACCAGCACTTTAAGCATCTGAATATTTTTAAGCATGTGATTATTAGAAATGGCTTAGTCTTATCTGCTACTAAAATGAAATTATTTCAAACAACCGTTAGATTCTTAGGCCATAACATATCTAATGGTACTATTATTCCCATTAACCGTAGTATAGAGTTTGCTTCTAAATTTCCAGATGAAATAAAAGATAAAACTCAACTACAACGTTTTCTAGGTAGTTTAAATTACATCCGAGATTTTTATCCTCAATTAGCTCAGGATACTGCCTTATTAAATCAGAGACTCCAGAAGAAACCTATACCTTGGACATCAGATCTTACTTTAGCAGTTAAACACATTAAAGCTAAAATTCAACAATTACATTGTTTAGCTTTACCACACCCGACATGGAATAAGATAGTAGAAACTGATGCCTCTAACCTAGGATATGGAGGTATTCTGAAACAGTTAAATCCCCAAACACATAAAGAGGAATTATTAAGATTCACTTCTGGTACTTGGAAAGGACCAGCAAAAAATTATCCGACAATTAAACAAGAATGTTTAGCCATTGTAAAATGTGTTTTAAAATTTCAAGATGATCTTTTAAACCAGCATTTTCTTATCCGTGTTGACTGCTCTGCTGCAAAACAGATTTTCAAAAAAGATGTTCAAAATCTTGCTTCCAAACAAATATTTGCATCATGGCAAAGCATTTTATCTATCTTTGACTTTGATATTGAATATATTAAAGGTGAACAGAATTCTCTTCCTGATTTTCTAACCCGAGAATATCTGCAGGAAAAACTCAATGATGAGTAACCGAGGAAGAGGCCGTAGCTCTCGTGGGCGCGGACGTGGCAGAATTAATCTGCAATATCCGAATGATGGGATTTTCTGGCCCTCAGAATTCCCCAGTGTGCAAGAGGCTACTCGAAAGAGTACAAAAGAAGTCCTCTTGACACCTGAACAGTATATATTGAACCGATTGACTGAGGAGCAGATCCTCATAATTGAACCGAATGATGAGAAATGGATGGAAGATCCATGGGAGATTAAAAATCGTTATCTCTCCACACAACAGTATCCAACCAGGTTTGAGCACTATAGATATATTTATGAGGCTATAGTAGTTCAATCTGGAAGCATGGAAATTAGACATACTTTCCATGACTCAAACCGAAATACCAGCCCAATTACTTTTAGTAAGGCTGTTATCCGTAATTTTATTTCCATTAATCAATGGGGTTTACATCCCCATACTACTAAAACAATGGAAATACACCAGAAAACAATTAAATACAGCTACTGGGATTATATTGAATCCTTTACTAATACATTTTATTATCAAAATCCGATACACAACCATACATGGTTTATCCGTATTTGTCCTGAAGTATTAGACTCAGGATTACCAAACTGGTTCCTCCTTTGGTGGGATAAATTTGGTATTACCATTGAAACTCTACCAGAAAAATTACAAACTGAATTTAAAGAGTGGCATTCCCAATATGCCCTTTTCCAGAAAAATACTACTGTTTCCAAAGCCTGGATTTATTTTATCATCCGATTTAACATCCCATGGATATGGAAATGGGATTTAAAATGTGAATACCAAAATGGTATACCAGTATTAAAACGTATCTTTTTAACCAAATGGTGGGACAAAGGTATGAATCCCCACTTAACCGAATTAACCAAAATCATCAAAACCCATGCTCAAGCATGTTATGATTCTATTCCTAAACCTGTACCAGCACCTACGAGCAACCCATTCCTCAATGCTCAAAACCTAATTAAACAGCAATTCCCTCACATCAGTGAACAAGATCTAGCAGTAAAAACCATGGCCTTTGTTAAAAACCAATTCCTTCATGTTTTTGGTTCTGACACATCTTCTATGGCCACAACCAGTACCAACCCAAGTCCATCCAGACCGTTATCCATATCACCTCCTCCTACCATCACTGATCTCAGTCTGGACATCAGTCAACAGAATGCCTTTAGCATCCTTGCTGGCGAAAGCCAAGACCCTGAAGACGACTTACCAGCCTCAACACCAGACGCGACAACAACAGAAGACCCACCAGAGCCTACTATTGCTGACTTCTGGGATTCCTTAGCTGCAATTATTTCTGACCAGATCGATAAGGACAAAGATCAGAAAGGGAAAGGCAAGCTCCACTAAGCCTCATTGACGAGCTGTCCTCCACCAGACAAAGACATCTACAGTAACAGACAAAGACGTCTACAGTAACGCTCTTAGCTGTCCGACGCACAGTGACAGACAAAGACTGCTACAGGAAATTCTCTCTCATCCGCACAAGTGGACGATGCATAGCACGCCACTCTACATCTGTAATTATTAAAGTTGTATAGTTAGTTTTACATCTAGGTTAAGTTACTTTTTATCTTCATATTACTCTGGTTAGTTTACTTTTGTATTATAAAAGGGATCTCTCACCCTTGTTGAGAGTAGAACGTTTTTTAGAACTTTTCGTGTGAAATAAAATTTTCCTTATGCCATAGACTGCTCATGTGTTGAGCCCTTAAGGTTTCCTTACCCTTACTCTCTCTCTCTCACTCCCTCTTCTCTCTGATCTGCTCACACCTGCACATATCACGTTATTGTCACCAAGAGCCCCAGTGCTCTCCAACCGTAAGTTTTTCTTCCCCATATCATCTGTTGCATGAGACCATGTATGACTTAATGTAAACCGTGTATAACCATGACTATAAACTCTACTAATCATGATCCTGTTGCTAGCCTAAGGCACTCAATATGTATCTGTTATGGTTGAGGAAGTACTCACTATACTACAGTAAGATCAGGAAACAATCAGTGAACACTGAGTGGGACGTCACCCAAGTCGCGTCTGGGCAGGTCTGTTGAGCAGAGATTGCGTTAAGACCGTTGACCCCTGTAAAACGTTGACAGACGTGCTCAGTGTAAGTTGGTTGTTATCTGATCTCGCTGAACCTATAGTGTTTTGCCTCCTCACTGTACGGGTGCGTGTTTGTTAGCCCCCCGTTTGGTATCAGAGCCATGATTAGTCTTGGTTATAGTACTGTGTATATCCCCTTTACATTAAGCATGCATGGTCACACATAAACATGTCTGAAATCAATTCTGCATCTATACAATCCGTAGCAAATACTGTAGCATCCACCTCTGAGGTAACTGAATTAATTGCGTATCAAGATGTAAAAGAAGCCTTAGATAAATGGACAATCCCTAAGGTTAAACCAGACACAATTTATAAAATTAGAACCTTTGATTTCACTAGCCGTAAAATCATTAAAACATTTGAGTATGCCATTCCATTACAGCATAATGATGATGTTTTATATCTGTTACATCTGCATGATTTATATCCATTCATGCAAAAATATAAGTATGTTCATATAGGCTTAGTGCAAATTGCATTAAAACCTTTAACTCTGTTAGGACAGAACACCAGCATACAATGCACCCTTAGAGATGGTAGGTGTTTAAACTGGAAAGCTTCTCTTATGGGAGCCATAGAGACTAGTTTATCTCATGGACCTATTTATTTTAATATTTATCCGAATTTAAGTATTGCTTTATCTGACAGCAATCTAGCCAAAGTACTTGAACTTCGCGTTCAATCGCATGGCTATGATTACTTACCAGGATCATCTCCCTTTGCTATCCTCTTTAGGATTCATCTTAAGGTCTTAACAACCTTGAATCCGTATACCAGAAAGCAAAGTGAGCAAGGACATACAGTCCTAATAGATACGAATCTATTCAACAGCCAAGTGGCTGTTCCTCGTATGATTCCCTGGTCTGACATCACCTTTCCTGACACCTGGCAAATTCCCCAGGCTGTCCCTACCAGACCAGTCATCCGACAATCTTTGGATGATGTCATCCAAACTCACGGTGGTAATGTTTACCTTCATTTTCAAAGACCACCTCTGCCTCTGACCAGAAGCTCTTCCAGTCTTAGTCGCCAAACTATACCGCCTTATCAGGTAGATCTCCCCGAATCTTCTCGGGCCTCTTTCACTGAACCCTCTAGATCAGAGGAATCTGATCATTTTTCCCCCCCGGAGGATCAGATTAGAGGAATTCACATAAGCGACAATCAGATCCCTCATGGTGTTTATGAATCCACCATAAACAGAAGGCCTATGAGCCCAACCGCAAGTGACATGCAATTCAATATTTAAATGGATTTTACACCAAATAGCATGTTAAGACAAAGTCTTCACCAGGATTTTATGCAACCAAAATATAAGGATTTTCGCGATTGGTATTTCTCCAACCATAATCCTCAACAGCTCGTAGATCTTAAGAATCTGTACTACTTCCAATTAGAACAGAATCAATCCCTTCAGTCTTTCCCTGAATGGTATTACCAGCTTACTCAAAGAGTTAAAATTAAGGATGACCAACAGTTACAAGTTCTCACCAATATCCAGAAAACTTGGATTACCACTACTAGTAGGACTTATCAAGCTATTCATCCACCACCTTTATCCTTAGAACTGGCTCCAGGTCAATGTAACCAAAAACCTTTGGTCATTAACCCCTATACTGAGGTGCCAGATAAAACTAATCATCAGGATATTGTTAAGGTAAAAGATATTGTGCCAGTTACTAAACAGAACAATTATACAAACCTCTTCCTTCAAACTGTAGGAACTCAGTTAACTAGGATTGAGGAACAGGTTTCTCAAATCCAGGAGACTCAATCTAAAACTCCTCCAACTGATAAATCTAAATTAACGATAGAACCAGTTACTCTAAAACCTCCTTTAGATGTCCAGAATTTTAAATTAAAATCCAGTAAGAAGGAGGAAGACTTCATGGAATCCATTATGGATAAGATCAAAAATTTAAAAATCTCAACACCTGATAAGACCACACCTGAATCATCCTCAGGACAGCTGAACATGATGAATCAGGATGCACCAAATCCTGATGAACCAGAAGAGTATTCACTTTCTCAAATTCTTGACATTCAGAAGAATTTTGATGATTCCCTCAACAAACTCTCTTCTAACTATTCCAAAAGACCTACGACTCGTACGGCTTTAACTGGACCAAGTAGGTATTATTACCCTAGACCTACTCCCCAAGATATTCTATATGAAGAAGACTTTCTTCATTCTCAGAAATCTTATCATGGGAAAACCATCTATGAATGGAATATAGATGGAAAAACAGAATACCAGGTCTTCGAGACCATCCACCAAATGATCATGTATTCTTCTGTCTGTAAACAGAATGATAATACAGATCACCAGATCTGCAGATTCCTGGTCAATGGTTTCACAGGAATACTGAAAGGCTGGTGGGACAATTGTCTCACTGAAAGTCAACGCCAAGAAATCTTAGACTCTTTCAAAATTCATATTGACCCGATCACTGGTACTCATACCAGAACTGAAGATGCTTGTTATACCCTGGCCCAATCCATTATCCATCATTTCCTTGGCCCAGGAATTGTCAATACTGATAGACACAGAGAACTCCTCCAAAACCTGAGATGCCCTTCTCTGACTCACTTCAGATGGTATAAGGATGTCTTTCTTATGAAAGTCATGCAGAGAAGTGACGCAAACAATGAACATTGGAAGGCAAAATTCATTGATGGCCTCCCAAGTCTTTTTGCTGAAAGAGTAAGAAGAAAACTCCCTCCCTCTTTCACTCGCTCTCTCCCCCTCACTCACTCACTTTCACTCGCTCTCTCCCCCTCACTCACTCACACTCTCGCTCTCTCCCATGCTCTCTCGCTCTCTCTTACTCACTCGCTCTGTCACTCTCTCTCTCTCTCCCTCTCTATCTCGCGTTCACTCACTCACTCCCTCTCTCACTCTCTTCCTCTCACTCACTCTTTTTCTCCCCCTCTCTCTCACCCTCTCCCTCACTCTGACTCACTCTCTCTCTTACTCACTCTCGTTCTCCCTTTTCACTCTCTCCCTTGCTCTCTCTCTCCCTCTCCCACAGACTTTCTTTCTCTTTCTCCCTCTCTTTCACTCACTCTCTCAGACACTCTCTCTCCCTCTCTCACACTCTATGTTTCTCTCCTTCTCTCTCCCTCTCTCTCTCCCCCTCACGTTCTTGCTCTCTCTCCCTCACTCTTTTGCTCTCTCTCTAACTAAATCGCTATCTCTCTCTCTGCCTCACACTCTCCCTTCACCCTCTCACTCCCTCCCCCTCACTCTCTCACTCTCTCTTTGTCTCTTTCACCCATCTCTCTTTCACTCTCTTGCTCTCTCCCTCTCTCTGACTCACTCACTTTCTCCCTCACTCATTCTTTCTCTCGCTCTCTCTCTCTCTCACACTCACTCTCTCTTTCTCTCACACACTCTCTCTCCCTCCCTCTCTCTCTTGCACTCTTTCTCTTAGACTAACAATCACACTCTTTTCTCCCTCGGTCTTTCTCTCTCTCTCCCTATTTTTGTCTCTCACCCTCCCTCACTCTTTCACACACTCTCTCTCCCCCATCACTCTCCACCTCTCTCTCGCTCTCTCTCTCTATCTCTCTTTCTCTTACTAAATCGCTATCTCTCTTTCTCCGCCTCACTCTCTTCCCCTCACTCTCTCACTCTCTCCATCTCACTCCCTCACTCTCTCTCTCTCTTTCACTCTCCCTCTCTTTCACTCTCTCTCTCACTCACTCTCTCCCCCTCTCCCTCTCTCCCACTCTCAGTCTCATCCTCACTCTCTCTCACTCCCACTCTCTCTGACTCACTCTCTTTCTCCCTCCCTCTCTCTCGCTCTCTATCTCTCCTCTCTCTCTCTCTTTTTCTATCTCTCTCTCTCTTTCTCCCTCACTCACTCTTTCTCTCGCTCTCTCTCTCATCCTCTCCTTATCACTCCCTCTCTCTCACACTCACTCTCTCTCTTTCTCGCACACACTCTCTCTCTCCCTCCCTCTCTCTCTCTTTCACTCTCTCTCTCTCACACTAACAATCACACTCTTGCCTCCCTCGGCCTTTCTCTCTCTATCTCTCTCCCCATTTTTGTCTCCCACTCTCCCTCACTCTCTCACACTCTCTCTCTCCCCCATCACTCTCCACCTCTCTCTCTCTTTCTCTCTTTCTCTTACTAAATCGTTATCTCTCTTTCTCCGCCTCACTCTCTTCCCCTCACTCTCTCACTCTCTCCATCTCACTCTCTCTCTCTCTTTCACTCTCTCTCTATTTCACTCTCTCTCTCACTCACTCTCTCCGCCTCTCGCTCTCTCCCTCTCTCAGTCTCATCCTCACTCTCTTCACTCACTCTCCCCCGATCACTCTCCACCTCTCTCTCGCTCTCTCTCTCTCTTTCTCTCTTTCTCTTACTAAATCGCTATCTCTCTTTCTCCGCCTCACTCTCTTCCCCTCACTCTCTCACTCTCTCCATCTCACTCTCTCACTCTCTCTCTCTCTCTTTCACTCTCTCTCACTCACTCTCTCCCCATCTCGCTCTCTCCCTCTCTCAGTCTCATCCTCACTCTCTCTCACTCCCACTCTTTCTCTGACTCACTCTCTTTCTCCCTCCCTCTCTCTCGCTCTCTATCTCTCCTCCTCTCTCTCTCTTTTTCTCTCTCTCTCTTTCTCTCTCTCTCTCCCCTCTCTCTCACTCTCCCCCCTCACTCTCTCGCTCACTCTTTCTCTGTATCACTAACTCACACACTCTCTCTCCCTCCCTCTGTCCCCTCCCTCACTCGATCTCTCCCCCTCACTCACTCACACTCTCGCTCTCTGCCATGCTCTCTCGCTCTCTCTTACTCACTCACTCTCTCTCCCTCTCTATCTCGTGTTCACTCACTCCCTCCCTCTCACTCACTCTTTTTCTCCCCCTCTCTCTCACCCTCTCTCTCACTCTCACTCACTCTCTCTCTCACTCACTCTCA
>QANY01008370.1:101268-121268 GCA_003255025.1 Datisca glomerata
TCACTCTCTCTCTCACTCACTCTCGTTCTCCCTTTTCACTCTCTCCCTTGCTCTCTCTCTCCCTCTGTCACAGACTCTCTTTCTCTTTCTCCCTCTCTTTCTCCCTCTCTCTCTCTCTCACACACACACACTCTCTTTCCCTCTCTCACACTCTCTGTTTCTCTCCCTCTCTCTCCCTATCTCTCTCCCCTTCACTTTCTCGTTCTCTCTCTATCACTCTCTTGCTCTCTTACAAAATCTCTCTCTCTCTCTCCGCCTCACTCTCACACCTTACTCTCCATCTCTCTCCCCCTCACACTCTCTCACTCTCTCTCTCTTTCACACTCTCTCGATTTCTCTCTCTCTAACTCACTCTCTCTCCCCCTCTCCCTCTCGCCCTCTATCACTCTCATCATCTCTCTCTCGCTCCCTCTCTCTCTGACTCTCTCTCTCGCTCCCTCTCTCTGACTCACTCTCTTTCTCCCTCTCTCTCTCTCACTCTATCTCTTTGTCACTCTCTCTCCCTCTCACTCTCTCTTTCTCACTCTCTCACACACTCTCTCTCTTTATCTCTCTCTCTCTTTCTCACTCACTCTCTTTCACACTCTCACTCTCTATCCCCCCTCTCTCACACTCTCTATTTCTCTCCCTCACTCTTTCTCCCTCACTTTCTCACTCTCTCTCCCCCACTCTCTTGCTCTGTCTCTCTCTCACTTTTACTAAATCGCTTTCTCTCTCTGCCTCACACTCTCCTCTCACCCTCTCACTCTGTCCCCCTCTCTCTCTCTGTCTCTTTCACCCCCTCTCTCGCTTTCACTCTCACTCTGTCTCACTCCCTCACCCCCTCTCGCTATCTCCCTCTCTCACTCTCATCCTCTCTCTCTCACTCCCTCCCTCTCCGACTCACTCTCTTTCTCCGTCCCCCTCTCTCTCGCTCTATATATCTCTCTCTCTATCACTCCCTCTCTCTCACACTCACTCTATCTCTCTCTCTCACTCTCTCTCTCACTAACAATCAAACTCTCTCCTTCTCTCTCTCTCTCTGTCTCTCTCCCTCCCACTCTCTATCTCTTTCACTCTCTCTCTCACACTAACAATCACACTCTTTCCTTTTCTCTCTCTCTCCCTCAATCTTTCTCTCATTCTCTATCTCTCTCCCCTTTTTTATCTCTCGCTCTCTCTCCCCCCTCACTCTCTCCCCCTCACTTTCTCGCTCTCCCCCCTCATTCTCTCGCTCTCTCTCTCTTACTAAATCGCTATCTCTCTTTCTTTCTGCCTCACTCTCTCACTCTCTCCATCTCACTCTCTCACTCTCTCTCTTTCACTCTCTCTCTCTTTCACTCTCTCTTTCACTCTCTCTCTTTCACTCTTTGTCTCTCACGCACTCTCTCCCCCTCTTGCACTCTCCCTCTCTCAGTCTCATCCCCACTCTCTCTCACTCCCACTCTCTCTGACTCACTCTCTTTCTCCCTCCCTCTCTCTCTCGCTCTCTATCTCTCCTCTCACTCTCTCTCTTTATCTCTCTCTCTTTCTCACTCTCTCTCTTGCTGTCTCCCCTCTCTCTCGTTCTTTCCCCTTCACTCTCTCGCTCTCTCTTTCTCTCAATCACTAACTCACACTCTCTCTCTCCCTCCCTCGCTCCCCTCGCTCACTCGCTCTTGCCCCCTCACTCACTCGCTCTCTCACTGTCTCTGATGCTCTCTCGCTCTCTCTCACTCACTCGCTCTGTCACTCACACACTCTCTCTCTCGTTCACACACACTCTCCTCTCACTCACTATTTTTCTCCCCCTCTCTCTCACCCTCTCTCACTCTCTATCACTCACACTCGTTCTCTCTTTTATTCTATATCTCTCCCTCTCTCACAGTCTCCCTTTCTCTCCCTCCCTCTCTTTCACTCTCTCTCTCCCTCACTCTCTCCCCCTCACTTTGTCGCTCTCTCCCCTCTCTCTCTCTTACTAAATCACTATCTCTCTCTCTTTGTCTCACTCTCTCCCATCACTCTCTCCCCATCACTCTCTTTCACTCTCTCGCTCTCTTTCACTCTCTCTCTCACTCATTCTCTCCGCTCTCTCTTTCACTCTCTCCCTCTCTCACTCCCATCCTCTCTCTCACTCCCTCTCTCTGAGTCATTCTCTTTCTCCCTCCCTCTCTCTCTCGCTCTCTATCACTCCCTCTCTCATCCTCTCTCTATCACTCACTCTCTCTCACACTAACAATCACACTCTAACCTTCTCTCTCACTCTCTCCCTCCCACTCTCTCTCTCTCACTAACAATCAAACTCTCTCCTTCTCTCTCTCGCTATCTCTTTCCCCCTTTTTGTCTCTCACTCTCTCGCTCTCATTTCCTCTCTCTCTCCCTCACTCTCTCCACTCACTCTCTCTCTCACTAACTCACTCTCTCTCCCTCACAACCTCCCCTCACTCTCTCACTCTCTCTCTCCCCTTACTCTCTCGCTCTCTCTCCCCCTTTCTACCCTTCACTCTCACTCTCTCTCCCCTCGCCCTCTATCTGTTTCTTTCTCTCTTTACGTTTCACTATCTCTCCACTTTCTCTACCCTTCGCTCTCTCTCCCTCTCTCTCCCTTGCTCTTTCTCTGCCTCTCTCTCCCTCTCTCTCCCTCTCTCTCCCTCTCTCTCCCATTCGCTCTCTCCCCCTTATTCTCTCGCTCTCTATCTCTCTTACTCTCTCTCTCACTCTATCTCTCACCCACTCTCCCTTTCACTCTCTCTTTCTCTCTCTTTCTCTCTCTCTCGTTCACTCCCCCCTCTCTTTCTATCACTAACTCACACTCTCTATCTCTCCCTCCCTCTCTCCCCTCACCGTCTCGTTCTCTTATCTTGACTCACTCACTCTCTCACTCTCTCCCTCTCTCTCGCTCTCCCTCACTCACTCACTCTGTCACTCACTCTTTCTCTCTCTCTCTATCTCTCGTTCACTCACTATCTCTCTCTCTTTCACTCTCTCTCTCTCACTCTCTCTCCCTCTCTCTCCCTATCTCTCTCTCTCTTACACACAATTTCCCTCTCTCCCTCTCTCACTCACTCTCTCTCACTCCCTCACTTTCGCTCTCACGCCCTCCCTCACTCTCACCTCACCACTTTCTTGCTTTCTCCTCTTCATTCTCTCGCTCTCTCCCTCTTACTAACTCGCTCTGTCTCTCTCTGCCTCACTCTCTCCCCTCACTCTCTTGCTCTCTCCCCTCACTCTTCCACACTCTCTCTTTCACACGCTCTCTCTCTCACTCACTCTCTTTCACTCTCTCCCTCTTTCACTCTCTCTCCCTCTCACTCTCTCTCTTTCATAATCTCTCTCTATCTCTTCCCCCCTCTCCCTCGTTCTCTCTCTCTCTCCCTAACTAACTTTGTCTCTCTCTCACACTCTCTATCTTTCATTCCCTCTCAATCTCTCTCCCTTTGTCTCTCCCTATCTCTCTCTCTCACACACACAACACACACAATCTCTCTCACACCCTCGTTTTCGCTCTCACTCCCTCCCTCACTCTCACCCTATCACTTTCTCGCTCTTTCCTCCTCATTCTCTCGCTCTCTCTCTCACTAACACACACTCTCTCTGCCTCACTCTCCCACACTCTCCCTCTCACTCTCTCACTCTCTCTATTTCGCACACACACTATCTCTCTCTTTCACTCAATTTCTCTCTCCCTTTCCCTCTCTCACTCTTATCTGCTCTCCCTCACTCCCTCTCTCTCTCGCTCACTCTCTTTCTATTTCTCCCTCCCACTTTCTCCCTTGCTCTGTATCTCTCTCTCTCACTCTCTCTCTCTCACTCACTCACTCACTTTCTCCCTCTCTCTCATTCTCTCTCTCTCACTCTCTCTCTCTCTCTTTCCCCTTCTCTATCTCACTATTTCTCTCTATCACTAACACACACACTTTCTCTCTAACCCACTCTCTCCCCACACTTTCTCGCTCTCTCTCCCTCTCTCTCACTCTCTCTCCATCACTCTCTCTATCACTGATTCTCTCTCTCTATCACCCCCTCACTCACTCTCTCTCTCAGTCACTCTCTTTCTCTCTCTCCCCTCACTCTCACTCTCTCTCTCTCACTCACTCTCTCTCTATCACTCTCTCTCCCTATCCCTCTCTGTCTCTCACTCTTTGTCTTTCTCTCTCTCTCGCTCTCCCCCTCTATCTCTCTCTTTCTCTTTCTCTCCCTAACTAACTCTCTCTCTCACTCACTCACTCTCTGTGTCTCTCGCTCTTTATCCCCCCTCTCTCTCACTCTCTCTCCCACTCACCCTCTCTCACTCTAACTCTCTCTCTCTCCCACTCACCCTCTCTCACTCTCACTCTCTCTCTCTCACTCTCCCTCACTCACTCACTTTCTCACTCACACTCTCTTTATCTCTCGTTCACTCACTCTCTCTCACTCACTCACTCTCTCTCTCACTCACTCTTTTTCTCCCTCTCTCTCTCTCACCCTCTCTCTCTCTCTCACTCACTCTCTCTCACTTACTCTCTCCCTCACTCACTCTCTCTCTCATCCTCTCTCTCTTTCTCAATCTCTCTCTCGCTCTCTCCCCCGCTCTCTCTCTCCTTATCTCCCTCCCTCTCTCCCTAACTAACTCTCTCTCTCTCTTTCACTCTCTCTCATTCTCTCTCTCCCTCTCTCTCTCTCACACACACACACTCTCTCTCTCACTCACTCTCTCTCACTCGCTCGATTTCGTTCTCACTCCCTCCCTCACTCTCACCTCCCCACTTTCTTTCTCTCTACTCCTCATTCTCTCGCTCTCTCTCTCACTAACTCACTATGTCTCTCTCTGCCTCACTCTCTCCACTCACTCTCTTGCTCTCTCCCCGTCACTCTTTCACACTCTCTCTTTCACACGCTCTCTCTCTCACTCACACACTCTCTCTCACTCTCTCCCTCTTTCACTCTCTCTCCCTCTCACTCTCTCTTTCTTTCACAATCTATCTCTATCTCTTCCCGTCTCTCTCCTTCTCTCTCTCACTCTCTCTCTTTCACTCCCTCTCACTCTCTCTCCCTCTGTCTCTCCCTATCTCTCTCCCTCCCTATCTATCTCTCTCTCTCTCTCACACACACACACACACTCTCTCTCTCACACCCTCGCTTTCGCTCTCATTCCCTCCCTCACTCTCACCCCCTCACTTTCTCTCTCTTTCCTCCTCATTCTCTCTATCTCTCTCACTAACTCACACTCTCTCTCTTTGCCTCACTCTCTCCCCTCACTCTCTCGCACTCTCCCTCTCACTCTCTCACTCTCTCTATTTCGCACACACTCTCTCTATTTCACACACACTCTCTCTCTTTCGCTCTCTTTCTCTCACTAACTCACTTTCTCTCTCCCTCTCCCTCTCTCACTCTTATCCGCTCTCCCTCACTCTCTCTCTCTCGCTCACTCTCTTTCTATTTCACCCTCCCTCTCTCACTCTTATCCGCTCTCCCTCACTCTCCCTCTCTCCCTCTCCCTCTCTCACTCTTATCCGCTCTCCCTCACTCTCTCTCTCTCGCTCACTCTCTTTCTATTTCACCCTCCCTCTCTCACTCTTATCCGCTCTCCCTCACTCTCCCTCTCTCCCTCTCCCTCTCTCACTCTTATCCGCTCTCCCTCACTCTCTCTCTCTCGCTCACTCTCTCTCTTGCTCTGTATCTCTCTCTCTCTTTCACTCACTCTCTCTCTCTCACTCACTCAGTTACTTTCTCCCTCTCTCTCACTCTCACTCTCTCACTCACTCTCTCACTTACTCACCCTCTCTCTCTCTCTCCTTCTTTCTCCCTCCCTCCCTCCCACCCTCCCCCCATCTCTTTCTCTCTCTCACTCACACACATTCTCTCTCTCCCCTCTCTCTCTCACTCCCTCTCTCTCAAACTCTCTCATTCTCTCTCTCACACTCTCTCTCTCACACAAAATCTCTCTCCCTCACTCTTTCGCTCTCTCTCTCTCTCTCTCTCTCTTTCCCCCTCTCCCTCTTACTATTTCTCTCTATCACTAACACGCACACACTCTCTCTCTAACCCACTCTCTCCCCACACACTCTCTCTCTATCACTCTGTCCCTATCCCTCTATGTCTCTCTCTCTCACTCTCCCCCTCACTCTCACTCTCTCTTTCACCCACCATCTCGCTCTCAATCCCTCTCTCTCCCTCTCACTCTCAGCCTCACTCTCTCCCCTCACTCGCTCGCTCTCTCCCCCTTACTCTCTCAGTCTCCCTCTCTGTCACTCACTCTCTCTCTCTTTCACAATTTCTCTCTCTGTCACTCCCTCTCTTTAACTCTCATTCTCCCTCACTCTCTCCCCATAACTTTCTTGCTCTCTCCCCTCACTCTCTCGCTCTCTCTCTTACTAACTCGCTCTCTCTCTCTGCCTCACTCTCTCCCCCTCACTCTCTCACACTCTCTCTCTCTTTCACTCTCTCTCTTTCACTCTCTCTCGCTCTCTCACTCTCTCTCTCCCTCACGTTCTCTCTCACTCACTCTCTATTTTACTAACTCGCTTTCTCACTCCCTCAATTTCACTCTTTACTCTCCCTCACTCTCTCCCTATCGCTCTCCCCCTCACTCTCTCGCTCTCTCTCTCTCCCCCTCACTCTCTCACTCTCCCTCTCTCTTTCATACACTCTCTCTCTCACTCACTCACTCTCTCTCCCCCTCTCGCTCTCTCTCCCTCTCTCACCCTCATCCCATCTCTCTCTCACTCCCTCTCGCTCTCCCTAATTCACTCTCTTTCTCTTTCACCCTCCCTACCCTCTCTCGCTCTCTATCTTTCTCTCTCTCACTCTCCCCCCTCTTTCTCTCACACTCACTCACTCACTCACTCACCACTCACTCTCTCTCACTCACTCACATACTCAATTTCTCCCTCTCTCTCGTTCACACACTCTCTCTCACTCACTCTCACACTCACCACCCTCTTTCTCCTTCTTTCTCCCTCCCTTCCTCCCTCCCCCATCTCCCTCTCTCTCTCCCACTCTCTCTCTCACTCACTCACTTTCTCCCTCATTTTCATTCTCTCTCTGTCTCACTCTCTCTTTCTCCCTCTGACACACACACATACACACAGAGACATACACGCAGACAAACACAAGCACGCACACACACACACACACTCTCAATCACTCTTTCTCTATCTCTCTCCCCCGCTATCTCTCTCTACCTCACTCACTCCCCTCACTCTCTCTCTCTCCCCCACACACTCTCTCACACACTCTCTCTCTCTTTCACACACACTCTCTCTCACACACACTCTCTCTCTTTCACACACCCTCTCTCACCCCCTCTCACTCACTCACTCTCTCTCTATGACTCTCTCTCACTGTCACTCTTTCTCTCTCTATGACTCTCTCTCCCTTTTACTCTTTCTTTCTCTCTCCCTCCCCTCTCTCGCTCTCTATCTTTCTCTCCCTAACTAACTCTCTCTCTCACTCACTCACTCTCCTCTGTCTCCCCCCTCTCTCTCACTCTCTCTCACACACACTCTGTCTCCCTCTCACTTGCTCGCTCTCTCTGTCCCTCTCTCTCTCGCACTCTCTCTCTCGCACTCTCTCTCTGTCACTCTCTCTGTCACTCTGTCTCTCTCTCACACTCTCCCTCTCGCTCTCTCTCTCGCTCTCTCTCTCTCATACTCTCCCTCTCTCTCACACTCTCCCTCTCCCTCTCTACACTCTCCCTCTCCCACTCTCTCTCATTCTCTCTCTCACTCTCTCTCTCTCACACACTTTTTCTCCCTCACTCTTCCCCTCACTTTATCCCTCTCCCCCTCACTCTCTCGCTCTCTCTCTCTCTCCCCCTCACTCTCTCCCTCTCCCTCTCTCTTTTACACACTCTCTCTCCCTCTCACTCTTTCTCTCTCCCCTACTCGCCTTCATCCTATCTCTCTCACTCCCTCTCACTCTCTCTAACTCACTCTCTTTCTCTTTCGCCCTCACTCCCATTTCTCGCTCTCTATCTTTCTCTCTCTCACTCTCCCCTCCCTCTCTCTCATTCGCACTCACTCGCTCACTCACTCACTCACCACTCACTCTCTCCCTCACCCACACACAGACTCAATTTCTCCCTCTCTCTCGTTTTCACACTCTCCCTCACTCACTCTCACACTTACTCACCCCCCTCTTTCTCCTTCTTTCTCCCTCCCTTCCTCCCTCCCCCATCTCCCTCTCTCTCTCTCTCACTCTCTCTCTCTCTCACTCACTCACTTTCTCTCTTATCTTCACCCTCTCTCTGTCTCACTCTCTCTCTCCCTCTGACACAGACACATACACACAGAGACATGCACACAGACACACACAAACGCGTGCGCGCACACACACACACTCTCACTCACTCTTCCTCTATCTCTCCCCCCTCACTCTCTCACACACACTCTCTCTCTCACTCACTCTCTCTCCCCCATGTGCTCTCTCTCCCTCCCTCTCGCTCTCTATCTCTCTCTCTCTCACTCTCCCTCTCTCCCTCTCACTCTCTCACTCACTCACTCTCTCTCTATGACTCTCTCTCCCTCTCACTCTCACTCTTTATGAGACTCTCTCCCTCTGACTATCTCTCTCTCTCACTCACTCTCTCTTTCACTCTCTCTCACTCACTCACTCTCTGTCTCTCTCTCCTATATCTCTCTTTCACACTCTCTCTCTCACTCTCTCACACACACACTCTGTCTCCCTCTCACTCCCTCTATCACTCTCTATCACTCTCTCTCCCTCTCACTCTCTCTCTCTCTTTCACTCTCTCTCTCACACATTCTCTCTCTCACACACACTCTCACACTCTCCCTCTCCTTCTCTCTCATTCTCTCCCTCTCTCTTTCATTCTCACTCTCTCTCTCTCTCACTCTCCCTCTCCCTCTCTCTCACTACTCTTTCTCCCTCTCTCTCATTCTCTCTGTCACTCACTCTCTCTCTCACTCTTTTTCTCTCTCACTCCCTCTATTTCACTCTCTCTCCCTCTCTAACTATTTCTCTCTCTCACTCCCTCTATTTCACTCTCTCTCCCTCTCTCTCCCCTCACTTCATCGCTCTCCCCCTCACTTTCTCGTTCTCTCTCTCTCCCCCTCACTAACCCACTCTTTCTCTCTCAGCTTCAGTCTCTCCCCTCACTTTCTCGCTCTTTCCCCCTTACTCTCTCACTATCCCTCTCTCTTTCACGCACTCTCTCTCTTTCACCCTCTCTCTCTCTCACTCACTCTCTCTCCCCCTCTCGCTCTCTCTCCCTCTCTCACTCTCATCCTATCTCTCTCTCACTCCCTCTCTCTCTCACTAACTCACTCTCTTTATCTTTCACCCTCCCTCCCCTCTCCCGCTCTCTATCTTTCTCTCTCTCCCACTCTCCCCCTTCCCTCTCACTCTCACATTCACTCACTCATTCACTCACTCACCATTCACTCTCTCTCTCTCTCACTCATTCACTCAATTTCTCCCTCTCTCTCGTTCATACACTCTCTCTCACTTGCTCTCTCACTTACTTACCCCCCTCATTCCCCTTCATTCTCCCTCCCTCCCTCCCTCCCCCATCTCTCTCTCTCACTCTCACTCTCTCTTCACTCACTCACTCTCTCTCTCATTTTCTCTCTTTCTCTGTCTCACTCTCTCACTCCCTCTGACACACACACACAGACACACAGACATACACAAAAGCCCACACAAACACACACACACACACACAGAGATAAACACAAAGACACCCACAAGCACACACACACACATTCTCACTCACTCTTTCTCTATCTCTCTCCCCCACTCTCTCTCTCTCAATCTCTCTCTCTCCATCTCTCTCTCACTCTTTCTCCCTCTTTCGCTCTCACTCTAGCTCTTTCACTCTCTCTCTGCCTCACTCTCTTGGTCTCTCTCCCACTCTCTTTTTCACTTTCTCTTTCTCACTCAGTCACTCTCTAAATATCTCCCTTTCAATCTCTCTCTCTTTCTCCCTGACTCTCTCTCATTCACACACTCTCTCTTCCCCTCTCTCTCTTCCTCACTCTCACACTCTCTCTTTCTCTCTTTGACACTTGCTCTCTCTAACACACACTCTTTCCACCTCACTCTCTCTACCTCCCTCTCTCCCTCTCACTCTCTCTTTCTCTCTCTCCCCCTCTTTCTCACTCTTTCTCTATTTCACTAACTCACACACTCTCTCCTAACCCACCCTCTCCCATCATTCTGTCACTCTCTGTCCCTCTCTGTTGCCCTCTCTCACTCACTCTCTCTTTCACTGATTCTCTTCTCTCTCACTCCCCCTCACTCACACACACTCTCTCTCTCTCATTCTCTTTCTCTCTCTCTCCCCTCTCTCTCTCACTCTCTCACACTCTCTCCCTTTCTCTCTCTCTCACTCACTCTCTCTCTCACTAGCTCTCTCCCCATCTCCCTCGCTCTCTCTTTCTTTCCGTAACTAACTCTCTCTGGCTCTCTCCCCCTCTCTTTCACTCTCTCTCTCACTCTCTTTCTCTCTCCCTCTCTCTCTCCCTCTCTCTCTCATTCTCTCTCTCCCTCCCTCTCTCACTTTTTCTCTCACTCACTCCCTTTCTTTCACCCTCTCTCTCCCTCACTCTCTCCCCCTCACTTTCTCGCTTTCTCCCCTTCACTCTCTTGCTCTCTCTCTCTCTCAGCCTCACTCTCTCCCCTAATTCACTCACTCTCCCCCCTCACTCTCTCCCTCTTCCCCTCTCTTTCACACTCTCTCTCCCACTCACTCTCTATCCCTCTCTCACTCTCATCCTATCTCTCTCTCACTCCCTCTCTCTCTCTAACTCAATCTCTTTCTCTTTCTCCCTCCCTCTCTCTCACTCTCATCCTAACTCTCTCTATTTAACTCTCTCTACTTCAATCTCTCACCCTCACTCTCTCGGTCTTTCCCCGTCTCTCCCTTTCACTTTCTCTTTCTCACTCGGTCACCCTCTATATCTCTCTCTCTTTCTCTCCCACTCATTAACTCTCTCTCTCCCTCACTCTCTCCCCCTGATTCTCTTGCTCTCTTCCTCACTCTCTCCCCCTGACTCTCTCGCACTCTCCCCCTCACTCTCTAACTCTCTCTCTCCCTCTCCCTCTCTCTCTACCCCTAACTCTCTCGCTCTCTCTTTCCCTCACTCTCTCGCTCTCCCCCTCTCTCTCTACCCCTCACTCTCACACTCTCGCTCTCTTTCTCCCTTTCACTTACACTCTTTCTCTCTCTCTCTTCCCCCAGTCTCTTTCTCTCTCACTCTTTCTCTCTCCCTCTCACTCACTCACTCTCTCTCTTACTCTCTCTCGCATACTCATACTCTCTCACTCTTTCTCTCTCTCACTTACTCTCTCTGTAACTTACTCTCTCTCACTCACTCTCCCTGTTACTTACTCTCTCTCTCCCTCCCTCACACACATTCTCTCTCACACTCACTCTCTCTCTCTTAGTCTCTCTCACTCACTCACTCTCTCTATTACTTACTCTCTTTCACTCTCTTCTCTCACTCTCTATCTCGCTCTCTCCCTCTCACTCTGTTGCTCTATCCCTCTCCCAAACTGACTTTCTCTCTCTTTCTCTCTCCCCCTCTCAATCACTCTCTCTCTTTCTCTCTCACTTACTAAATCACTCTCTCTCTCCCACACTCTCTCCCCCTCACTCTCTCAATCTCTCTCCCCTTTCTCTCTCCCCCTTTATCTCTCTTTCTCTCTCTCTCTCACTCACTCCCTCTCACACTCACTCATGCTCTCTCTCTTTCACTTTCTCTCTTCCACTCACTATCTCTCTGTCTCGTTCTCTCTCACTAACTAATTCTCTCCCTCCCTCTCTCTCTCTTTCACTCTCTCTCTCCCTCACTCACTCTCTCTCTCACTCCCTGACTCACACTCTCTCTCTCCCCCACCCTCTCCCCCATCTCTCTCTCGCACTCACTCACACTTTCTCTCTCTGACTCTCACTCTCTCTCTCACTCTCTCTCACACACTCCCTGACTCACTCTTTCTCTCTCTCACTCTCTTTCACTCACTCACACTTTCTCTCTCTCTCTCTCACTCTCTCCCTCTCACTCAATCACCCTCTCTCTCTCACTCACTCTCTCTCTCTCTCTTAAACTCTCACACTCACTCACTATGTCTCTCTTAATCTCTCACACTCACTCACTCTCTCTCCCTCCCTCACTCACTCTTCTCTTTCCCTCACTCACTCTCTCATTTTCACTCGCTCACTCACTCACTCTTCTCTTTCCCCTCTCTATCCAGAGTCAGTGTGAGTGAGTGAGAGTGAGAGTGAGAGAGTGAGAGTGAGTGAGAGGGAGAGAGAGTTGAAGAAAGAGAGACAGAGAGAGGGAGGGAGGGAGAGAGAGAAAGAGTGGGAATGTCTGTGAAAGAGATAGAGAGTGTGTGAGTGTGCGAGCGAGTGAGAGTGAGAGAGTGAGATGAGTGAGTGGGAGAGAGAGTGTGAAAGAAAGAGAGTGAGAGAAGGAGGGAGAGAGAGAAGGAGAGAGAGTGTGTGTGAAAGAGAGAAAGAGTGACTGAGAGAGTGTGTGAGTGCGAGAGATGGAGAGTGAGAGAGAGAGAGACAGAGAGTGTGTGTGTGTGTGTGGGTGCGTGAGTGTGTGTGTCTGTGTGAGTGAGTGAGAGAAAGTCATAAAGAGAGAAAGAGAAAGATAGTGAGAAAGAGAGAGAGAGAGAGAGAGAGAAAGAGAGAGTTAGTGGTGTGAGAGATTAAGTGAGAAAGAGAGAGGGTGAGAGAGAGATGGACATAGTAGGAGAGAGAGAGTGAGTGAGAGAGAGTGAGTGAGAGAGAGTGGGTGAGAGAGAGAATGAATGAGGGCGATAAAGAGAGTGAGTGAGAGAGAGTGTGGGGGGAGAGAGAGATAGAGCGAGAGAGAGTGTGTGAGTGTGCGAGCGAGAGAGAGAGTGAGAGACTGTGTGTGAGTGTGCAAGCGAGTGATCGTAAGAGAGCGAAAGTGAATGAGAGGGGGGGAGAGTGTGGAAGAAAGAGAGAAAGTGATAGGGAGGGAGAAAGGGAGAGAGAGAAGGAGAGAGATTGTCTGTGAAAAAAGAGAAAGAGTGAGAGAGAGAGAGAGAAATGGGAGAGGGTGAGAGTGAGTGAGAGGGAGAGAGAGATAGTTAGTGATTGTGAGAGCGAGTATGACAAGTGTGTGCGAGAGGGAGAGAGAGAGGGAGAGAGAGTGAGAGAGTCAGGGGGAGAGAGTGTGTGATAGTGAGTGAGAGAGAGTGCGAGAGAGAGACTGGCAGAGTGAGTGAGTGAGTGAGACAGATAGAGAGGGAGAGTGAGAGAAAGGGAGAGATAGAAAGAAAGTGAAAGAGAATGAGTGAGAGAGAGGGAGAGGGTGAGAGAGTAAGTGAGTGAGAGAGTGAGTGAGTGAGTGAGAGTGTGTGTGAGTGATAGAGAGATAGAGAGAGATTTAGAGAGAAACAGAAAGTGAGTGATAGATAGAGAGAGAGTGGGAGGCAGAGAGATTGAGAGGGAGAGAGAGACAGTGAGTGAGTGTGAGAGTGAGTGAGAGAGAGAGTGACAATGAGTGAGAGTGGGTGAGAGTGACAATGAGTGAGAGTGGGTGAGAGTGAGTGAGAGGGAGAGAGAAAGAGAGAGAGAGAGTGCGTGAGGCAAAGAGAGAGAGGGAGGGAGAGAATGAGATAGTGATAGAGAAAGAGACAGAGAGTGAGTGAGCGAGAAAGAGAGAGTTAGAAAGGAAAAGAAAGGGAGTGAGAGAGAGAGAGAGTTTGTGGGTGAGTGAGAGAGAGAGTGAGAGAGAGGGAGGGGGATAGAGGGGAAGAGTGAGATAGTTAGTGTGTGAGGGTCCGAGTGGGAGAGAGTGAGAGAGAGGAAGTGAGACAGAGAGAGTCAGTGCGACAGAGACAGAGAGTGAGAGAGAGTGACAAAGAGGGAGAGAGAGAGTGAGAAAGAGAGAGAGTGGGTGAGTGAGTGAGAGAGAGATAGAAAGAGAGAAAGTGAAGGACAATGAGAAACAGAGAGAGTGAGTGAGTGGGTGTGAGAGATTAAGAGAGAGGGGGAGCGAGAGAGAGAGAGTGAGAGAAATGAGTGAGTGACGGAGAGAAAGAGAGAATGAGTGAGAGAGAGAGAGAGAGATAGAGAGAGTGAGTGAGGGAGAGAGAGAGTGTGTGTGAGAATGCGAGAGATAGAGGGAGAGTGAGAGTGAGACAAAGTGTGAGTCTACTAGCGAGTGAGAGTGAGAAAGTGAGAGTGAGTGAGAGGGAGAGTTAGACTGAAAGAAAGGGAGATAGAGAGAGGGATGGAGGGAGAGAGAAAGAGAGCGAGTGTGTGAGAAAGAAAGAGAGAGTAAGTGAGAGTGAAAGAGAGTGTGGGTGAGTGAGAGAGAGAGATAGAGAGGGATTGAGACAAATAGTGAAAACTAGACAAAGAGACATTGTGTGAGTGTGGGAGGGAGCGAGTGAGAGAGTGTGAGTGAGTGAGAGGGAAAGTGAGACAATGAGTGAGTGTGAGAGTGAGTGAGAAAGAGAGAGTGAGAATAAGTGAGAGACAGGGTGAGAGTGAGTGTGAGTGTGAGTGAGAGAGAAAGTGAGAATAAGTGAGAGAGAGGGTGAGAGTGAGTGAGAGGGAGGGAGGGACGGTGACTGAGAGAGAAAGGCTGAGTGAGAGAGAGAGAGAGTGAGAGAGTGAGAGAGTGAGTAAGAGAGAGTGAGTGAGTTAGAGAGAGCGAGTGGGGGGTGAGAGAGAGCGAGAAAGAGCAAGAGAAAGAGTGTGTGCGTGAGTGTGCGAGCAAGAGAGAGAGACAGAGTGACAGTGTGTGAGTGTGCAAACGACTGAGAGTAAGAGAGTGAGAGTGAATGAGAGGGAGAAAGAGTGTGAAAGAAAGAGAGAAAGTGAGAGGGAGGGAGGGAGGGAGAGAGAGAAGGAGAGAGAGTGTCTGTGAAAAAGAGAAAGAGTGAGTGAGAGAGAGAGAGAGATAGGAGAGAGGGTGAGAATGAATGAGAGGGAGAGAGAGACAGTGAGTGATTGTGAGAGTGAGTAAGAGAGAGTGAGAGTGAGTGAGAGGGAGAGAGTGAGTAAGAGAGAGTGAGAGTGAGTGAGAGGGAGAGAGTTCGGGGGAGAGAGATTGAGAGTGAGTGTCAGAGTGAGACAGACATAGTGAGTGAGTTTGTGAGAGAGATAGAGAGGGAGAGTGATTGAGAGGGAGAAAGAGAAAGGAAGTGAAAGAGAATGACTGGAAGAGAGAGGGGCAGAGAGTGAGAGGGTCAGAGAGTGTGTGAGTGAGTGAGTGAGTGAGTGAGAGAGAGAGTGTGTGACTGAGAAAGAGATAGATTTAGATAGAAAGAGAAAGTGAGTGAGAGAGAGAGTGGGAGGCAGAGAGATTAAGAGGGAGAGAGTGAGTGAGTGTGAGAGTGACTTAGTGAGTGAGAGAAACAGAATGATTGAGAGAGTGAGAGAGATAGAGAGAGAGTGAGTGACTCTTTCTCTCTTTCACTAACTCACACACACTCTCTCTAAACCCTCTCTCCCCTCACTCTCTCTCTCCCTCTCTTTTACTCTCTCTGACTCAGTCTCTCTGTCACCGATTCTCTCTCTCTTCCCTTCACTCACTCTCTTTCTCTCTCTCTCTCTCTCACTCTCTCTCTCATACACACACTCTCACTCTCTCTCTCTCTGTCACTAATTCTCTCTCTCACTCTCTCTCTTACTCTCCTGGTCTCTTCCTCACTCTCTCCCCCTGACCCTCTCGCTCTCTCTTTCCCTCTCCCTCTCTCTACCCCTCACTCTCTCGCTCTCTCCCCCTCTGTCTCTCTCTCACTCTCTCTATGTATCACTCTCTCGCTCTCTCTCACTCTGGCTCTCTTTCTCCCTAACACTAATACACACACACTCTCTCTCTTCCCCCCACTCTTTCTCTCCCTCTTTCACTCACTCTCTCCCCCCTCTCTCTCTCCCTCCCTCCCTCTTTCACTCTCTCTCTCCCTTTGTCACTCTCTCACAAACTCTCTCATTCTCTCTCTCACTCTATCCCCCTCACTTTCTCCCTCTCTCTCACTCACTCTCTCACTTACTAACCCTCTCTCTCGCTCCTTCTTTCTCCCTCCCTCCCTCCCTCCTCCCATCTCTCTCTCTCACTCACACAATATCTCTTTCTCCCTCTCTCTCACGCTCTCTTTTTNCCTCCCTCTTTCACTCTCCCTCTCCCTCTGTCACTCTCTCTCACACACTCTCTCTCTAATTCTCTCTCTCACTCTATCCCCCTCACTTTCTCCCTCTCTCTCTCACTCACTCTCTCACTTACTAACCCTCTCTCTCGCTCCTTCTTTCTCCCTCCCTCCCTCCCTCCTCCCATCTCTCTCTCTCACTCACACAATATCTCTTTCTCCCTCTCTCTCACGCTCTCTTTTTCTCTCTCACACACACTCTCTCTCTCTCACGCACACTCTCTCCCCCTCACTCTCTCTATCTCACTCCTTCTCACTCTCTCTTTCTCCATCTCACTCACCCTTTCTCTCTTTCACTAACTAACACACATTCATTCTAACCCACTCTCTCCCCTCCCTCTCTCGCCCTCTCTCCCTCTCTTTTGCTCTCTCTCACTCAGTCTCTCTATCACTGATTCTCCCTCTCTCTCTTTCTCTCCCTCACTCACCCTCTCTCTCACACACACACTCTCTCTCTCACTCACTCACTCTCTCTCCCTCTCACTCTCACTCTCTCTCACTCACTCTCTCTCTCTTTCTCTCTCTCCCCTCTCTCTCACTCTCACTCTCACTCTCTATCTTTGTCACTCTCTCTCTCTCACTCTCTCTCTCCCTCTCTCTCTCCCACTCTCTCTCAATCTGTCTCTCACACACACACTCTCTCCCTCCCTCTCTCACTCTTTCTCTCTCTCACTCCCTCTCTTTTACCTTCTCCCTCTCCCTCGCTCTCTCCCCCTAACTTTCTCGCTCTCTCTCTCTTAGCCTCACTCTCTCCCCCATTCTGTCGCTCTCTCCCCCTCACTCTCTCCCTCTCCCACTCTCTTTCACACACGAACTCTCTCTCTCACTCACTCACTCTCCCCCTCTCGCTCTCTCTCCCTCTCTCACTCTCATCGTATCTCTCTCTCACTCCCTCTCTCTAACTCACTCTCTTTCTCTTTCTCCCTTCTCCTCTCTCGCTCTCTATCTTTCCCTCTCTCTTTCACTCTCTCTCACTCACCCACTCACTCACTCACTCACCACGCACTCACTCTCTTTCTCTCACTCACTCAATTTCTCCCCCTCTCTTATTCACACACTCACTCTCACACTTACTCACCCTCTCTCACTCCTTCTTTCTCCCTACCTCCCTCCCTCCCCCATATCTCTCTCTCTCTCTCATTCTCTCTCTCTCTCTCACACACACACTCACTCTCTCTCTTCCTCAGTCACTCTCTCTCTCTTTCACTCTCTCTCTCACTCTCTTTCTCCCTCTCTCTCATTCTCTCTCTCTCTAACACACTGTCGCCCTCTCCCTCTCTAACTCTTTCTCTCTCTCTCCCTATATTTCACTCTCTCTCTCCCTCTCTAACTCTTTCTTTCTCTTTTTCACTCTCTCTCTCTCTCTCTCACTCACTCTTCCCCTCTCCCTCTTTCACTCACAGACACTAACTGACTCACTGACTCACTATCTTTCTCTCTCTTTTACACACTCAAATTCTCCCTCTTTCTCATTCACACACTCCCTCTCACTCACTCTCACACTTAACTCACCCCCTCTCTTTCTTTCTCCATCCCCCAACCCTCCCACCATCTCTCTCTCTCTCAATCTCACTCACACACTCTCTGTCTCACTCTATCTCTCTGTCTAACTATCTCTCTCTCTCTCTTTTAATCTCTTTCTCCCTCTGAAAAACACACACACACACACACACTCATTCTTTCTCTATCTCTCACCCCCGCTCTCTCTCTCAATCTCTCTCTCTCCATCTCTCTCTCACTCTCTCTTTCCCTTTCACTCTCTCTGCCTCACACTCTTGGTCTTTCCCCATCTCTCTCTCTTTCTCTACCACTCATTCAATCTCTCTCTCCTTCACTCTCTCTCAATCTCTCTCTGTCCATCTCTCTCTTACTCTCTCTTTCCCTTTCGCTCTCTCACTGCCTCACACTCTTGGTCTTTCCCCGTCTCTCTCTCTTTCTCTCCCACACATTCACTCTCTTTCTCTCCCACACATTCACTCTCTTTCTCTCCCACACATTCACTCTCTTTCTCTCTCCTTCACTCTTTCCCCTGACTCTCCCGCTCTCTTCCTCACTCTCTCCCCCGAACTCTCTCGCTCTCTCTCTCCCTCTCCCTCGCTCTACCTCTCACTCTCTCGCTCTCCCCTCTCTCTCTCACTCTCTCCTCTCTCTCTCACTCTCTCTCTCTTTCACACTTTAACTCTCTCACTCACTCTGGCTCTATTTCTCCCTTTCACTTATACACACACACACACTCTTTCTCTCTCTCTTCACCCAACTCTTTCTCTCTCCCTTTCACTCACTCACCCTCTCTCCCTCTCCCTCTCCCCCACTCTCTCACTCTCACTCTCTCTCTCCCTCTCTCCCCCACTCTCTCCCCCCTCTCTCCCTCTCTCCCTCCCTCCCTCTCTCTCATTCTCTCTCTCCCTCTCTCCCTCTCTCACACTCTCTCTCTCATTCTCTCTCTCTCACTCTTTCTCCCTAACACTCTCCCCCTCACTTTCTCCCTCATTCTCACTCACTCTCTCACTTACTAACCCTCTCTCTCCTTCTTTTTCCCTCCCTCCTCCCATCTCTCTCTATCACTCACACAATCTCTCTCTCCCTCTCTCTCACACTTTCTCTATCTCTCTCAGACACACTATCTCTCACACACACACACTCTCTCCCCCACTCTCTCTATCTCACTCTCTCCCTCTCACTCTCTCTTTCTCCCTCTCACTCACTCTTTCTCTCTTTCAATAACTTACACACTCTCTCTCTAACCCACTCTCTCCCCTCACTTCTTGCTTTCCATCCCTCTCTGTTTCTCTCTCTCAGCCAGTCTCTCTATCACTGATTCTTTCTCTCTCTTTATCCCTCACTCACTCACTCTCTTTCTCTCTCTCACCCCTCTCTCTCACTCACTCTCTCTCTGGCTCTCTCACCCTCCCTCACTCTCTGTCTTTCTCTCCCTCAATAACTCTCTCTCTCTTTCACTCTCTCTCCTTCACTCTCTCTCTCCCTTTCTCTCTCTCCCTTTCTCTCTCTCCCTCTCTCTCCCTCTCTCTCTATCACACAAAATATCTCTCCGTCTCTCTCTCTCCCTCTCTCTCAGTCTCTTTCTCCCACACACGCACACACTCTCTCTCCCTCCCTCTCTCACTCTTACTCTCTCTCACTCCCTCTCTCTCAATCTCTTTCTCCCACACACGCACACACACTCTCTCTCCCTCCCTCTCTCACTCTTACTCTCTCTCACTCCCTCTCTTTCACCCTCTCCCTCTCCCTCACTCTCTCCCCCTCACTTTCTCGCTCTCTCTCCCTTAGCCTCACTCTCTCCCCCCATTCTCTCGCTCTCCCCCCTCACTCTCTCCCTCTCCCACTCTCTCCGTCTCTCTCTATTAGCCTCACTCTCTCCCCCCACTCTCATTTTCTCTTTCTCTGTCTCACTCTCTCTCTCTCTTTTAATCTTTCTCTCCTTCTGACACACACACACATAGACACACACAAGCACACACACACATACACACACTCTCACTCGCTCTTTCTCTATCTCTCACCCCTCGCTCTCTCTCTCTCAATATCCTTCTCTCAATCTCTCTCTCCCTCTCTCTCTCCCTCTCTCGCTCTAACTCTCTCCCATTCACCCTCTCTCTCTGCCTCACTTTCTTGGTCTTTCCTCGTCTCTCTCTCTTTCACTTTCCCTTTCTCACTCAGTCACTCTCTATATATATCTCTCTCAATCTCTCTCTCTTTCTCTCCCACTAATTCACTCTCTCTATCCATCACTCTCTCCCCCTGACTCTCCCGCTCTCTTCCTCACTCTCTCTCCCCCTGACTCTCTCGCTCTCGCTCTCCCCCCTCCCTCTCTCTACCCCTCACTAATTCACTCTCTCTTTCACTCTTTCACTCTCTCACTCACTCTGGCTCTCTCTTCTCCC